>WHPZ01575198.1:0-10211 GCA_016617965.1 Macrosiphum rosae | reverse complement strand
TTTTTTTTTTGATAAAGGTAGGCAAACTTATGAGGAATCTTGTATTACATTTTAAAATCCTAGACTTAAAAAGAAAAGTTTTTAGGAATTCTTAACTCTAAATAATTTGCACATTTTCGTGATTTATACGCTTTTTGTCAAAATTCAAACTTTAAATTCTTACAAAAACAAATTGTGACTATGGATTTTTAATATTTTACAAATATCATTGTAACAATCTATCCGTATCTAATCTATCAGTAAACAGTTCAAAACAAATTAATATTTTTTGAAAATTCTATCGTGTATATATAGTCAATGATTGGTAATATAAATAACCTGTGAAAATCGAATGTATCTACGGTAATTTGTTTTAGAGCTATACCAAAAACAATATTCCCGTTTACCTTAATTGTTCTTTTCTTTTTCCCTGCTCTTTCAAAAAGATACTGTTGAAGAAAATCTAAGCATTTTTACTGTCCTAAAAGGTAATGACAGATACAAAAAAAAATTTTAAAATTAAAAAAAAAACACATCATTGTAAAATCAATACATTCATCGCTCCACTCAGAATCTAAAATGAGAAGTTTTACTCAAACCCAATTTTCAACAAAATCGTCAAAATCGATTAATAATGAAATAATAATGACCGTGGATTCATAAATTGTCTTACCGAATATCGGCAAAATATTTTGATTCTTTTTGAACTATTGATGGCTAGGTATTTAAGCAGTTTTTTAGATTCTGAGTGGAATGATGAATGTATTGATCTTACAATGATGTGTGTTTTTTTAAATTTTTTAAATTTTAATTTTTGTGTCTGTGTACACGATAAGTAGTCGAAATAATACTTCGATTTTCAACTTCAGTATCTTGTAAAGTGAATATTGTTGATGCGTTGGGGAGGTCAAAATTTAAAATTCCCAATAGTTTTCACAAGCGCCGGGATTAAACACATACAAATTAAGGAATAACGGGAATTTTACGCAAAAATTTGGTTTTTGGCGCAACTTTAAAACAAATGACGTACCTACATACATGAAATTTTCTCTGGTTGCTTATATTTGCATTTTCTATACACGATAACATTTTAAAAATATTAGGATATGTAACTGTTTAGGGACATTTCCAGTTTCCAATTTTATTAGTTTTTTTTTTTTTATAAATATCAATAAAAATATTTATTTGTTGAGTAAAAATACTTGAAAATTTAATACAAGGCTCTTACTATATTGTTACATTGACATTTGAAAAATATTAAAAATCCTTAGTCACAGTTTTTTTTTATAAGCATTTAAAGTTCAAATCTTGACAGAATATGTAAAAATCACGAAAATTACCAAATTATTTTGAGTAAAGACTTCATAAAAATGTTTCTTCTAATATCTAAGATTTTAAAATTTAATACAAGATTTCTTATAAGATTATCTACCTTTATCAAAATATAAATGTCTATAAGAAAGTCAAATTAAATATTTATGAGCGTTTGAAACTAAAATTTTTACAACATTTTATATTCACTCGATTTCTTATGTAGCGATTTTCTTATTTTGTTGTGATTCAAACACGAATAACTGTAGATACACGAACATTTCACTGAATATTTATTTTATCAACTCTTATACTGGATAAAATTTTAAAAATATTTTGACTTGTTTTGAGCTGTTTACGGACAATTTCATAGTTCAATTTTAGATTCTGAGTTGAACGAGGAACGTATTGATTTTACAATGATGTGTGTTTTTTTTTTAATTTTTTAATTTTTTTAATTTCAGTATCAGGGTTTGTTGTTGATGTATAACGCGTTATAAGTACCTAATGGATATTATTGTGATTTGATTAATTTGGAACTTATTATATGTACCTATTAAATGTAAATTTTTTTTAGATTCTGAGTGGAACGATGAATGTATTGATTTTACAATGATGTGTGTGTTTTTTTTTCATTCATTTTTTTATTTTTTATTTTTTTTTGTGTCTGTCATCACCTTTTAGGACAGTAAAAGTGCTTGGATTTTCTTCAACAGTACCTTTTCTGATAGGAAAGTGAATTTATTTGGTATTTTGGAGGGGTCAAAAGTAAAAATTTCCCAGTAGTTTTCAAAAGCACCATGAAAAACAAAAGAAAAATTAAGGAAAAACGGAAATTTTCACGCAATTATTTTTGGTGTAACTTTAAAAAAAATGACCGTAGATACATGAAATTTTCACTGGTTGTTTATATTTGCATTTTCTATACACGATAACATTTTTAAAATATTTTGATTTATTTTGAACTGTTTATCGACATTTTCAGTTACCAATTTTATTAGTTTTTTTTTTATGTATATCAATAAAAATTTATTTGTTGAGTTAAAAAACTTGAAAATTTAATACAAGGCTCCTACTATATTTTTTCAAAGGCAGATGAAAAATATTAAAAATCCTTTGTCACAGTTTTTATCTATAAGCATTTAAAGTTCAAAAATTGACAAAATATGGAAAAATCACGAAAATTAGCAAATTATTTTGAGTTAAGAATTCGTAAAAATTTTTCTTTTTAAATCTAAGATTTGAAAATGTAATACAATATTACTCATAAGTTTGTCTACCTTTATCAAACAAAAAATCTCTACCGGTAAGTCAAATTAAATTTTTATGAGCGTTTAAAGTTCATAATTTTACAATATTTTATATTCACTAGATTTCTCATGTAGCGATTTCTATATTTTGTTGTAATTTAAAAACGGATAACAGTAGATACATGAAAATTTCACTGAATGTTTATATTAACATTTCCTATACACCATACAATTTTGAACTAATATTTTGACGCTTTTTGAGCTGTGTACGGACATTTACAGTTTTCAATTTTTTTAGTTTTTTTTTTTTTTAAATATCAATAATGTTTTGTCTGTTGGGCCAAAAAGTGTAAAAATTTAATACAAGGCTCCTGTTATAATGTTACAATATCAGTTGAAAAATATAAAAAATACATAAGCACAGTTTATTTTTATAGTCATTTTAAGTTCAAATTTGGATGAAATTACATAATAAAAAACCTAGAATAACAAGTTATAAGTACCTAATGGCTATTGTGATATGATTAATTTTTAATTTATCATAGGTACATTTTTTTGTTTTAAGGCACCCGGTTCCAATGTAATTTTGTCCTCAAAAACACGGTTTACGGGAATATGATCCTGCCCTGTAGAATTAACCAAATTTTATAATTTTTTTTTTTATTAATAGAGGAGAATATTCTACAGCCCGCAATGAGCACACCACCACCTCGACGACAACTACTAGTTAAATTATTTCTATCACATCGAAAAATAAAATAGTTTGACAAACCTAATTCATTATCATAAAAACTATCGGCGAGCCATGTCTCGGTTAAACAAACAAAAATATAATTAAAAACGGAAACATACATCTAAATAAATCGAGTTTAGGTCTAAGACCTCTACAATTTTGGTAAAAACCAAGGAGTACATTAGTGCTTAAATTGTCTATAAGTTTTTTGGAGTTGAGTTCAGCGACATACCTGGTTGCAAACATCCCCAGAAGCGTTTCACAATGACACCTTCAGGCCAAAATGTAGGTTCCAGTACTTCATTTAGGTTTTGAAGAGGCAATTAGATATGGAAGGAGGCGTATGTAGGGTGTTTGGTCGTAAGTTGAGTGATAGTGATGTCATCCAATGTAGGGAACAGTTCAGTTTTAAGCATCTCAGTGGTAACATGCGCATCTAGTCTTGATACGAATATATCCGAGTGTTTACGGATAGGTGCGGCAGAAATCTTCGTGGGTTTTTGATTATCAGATTAAATCCGACAATAAACTTAGAAGGTTGGTAATGGTTGTTTTGCAGCTGAGATCTTACTACCAGATGTTGGTTGGGTCGCTTGCATAACTGTTGTACAATTGTATAAAATAATATACAAAACATTTTATTTTAGGCTGCCATAATCGGTTACAGAACTAAAAAAGTGTTGTATTTCGGGATTAGAAATAAATACTGTTCAAGTTGTATATGTAGTAATGAACCATCCCCTCACAAATGCTCAAGAAATTGGCCAATGACAAATAGATCATCGGGAATGGAAACTTCCATAATAGTTGAAGGATTTAAAAATAGAGAAGAAATGTAAGGGTTATGGTATCATATACTAATAGCAGACGGCGACAGTAGTGTTTATCAAAAATTTTTAGAATCAAGACCTTATAAAAATATAACGGTGGAAAAATTTGAGTGCAGAAACCACTTGCTTAGGAATTTGTGTAATAAATTAAAGGACATTTGAACAAAAAGATCAGCTGGTAAATTAGAGGATAGAAAATTACTTAGTTATAAACTCATAACTAATAATATATTACGTATCAGAAAAGGTATTTTTTGTGCAATTAATTATAGAAAATGAAACGGGCATTTAGTCAGTGATTTAAGGAAAGATATTATGAATACTATTCATCATGTATTTGGTAACCATGTGGCATGTGCTGAATATTTATGTGATAAAAAAAAAGTAATTTGTGCGAATTATATTGAGAAAATAATATCCCAAGACTATGAATTTTATGAGGCGTTAAACAAGATTTTAAGGAACTTAGCAAGACACAGCTCAAGCTTATTATAGGATGCAATTACTCGAGCAATTTTTTTTTGTTTTTTTTCTAATGAACATTTTAATAAAATGGACTTGCCCGGTTGTTCTACTGCGAGCTTCATTTGTGTTATCTAAAATATGGGTAAGCTGTTATATAGATAGTTTTCCACCCTATATGTTCAGAAATTTTGGAGCCACCACTACAAACACAGAAAAATAAAATTTGTCCTGCGCAAATCAGTTTTTGCTTTGTTGTACATTTGTAACAGAGACAACGGGTGTAACATCCTCTTAACGAGTAGATTGGATTATTTTACACATTAAATTCAACGAGTTAAGTTACAAAGTTAATATGAATTAAAAATAACTAGTTAAATTAGTGCCCAGCTTTGAGACGAATACCGTTAAAATATATTTTTTCCCCAATAATATTTATCAGTTTTGGATTGGTTGAAAATTAATTTGGCCAATCATATTTCATTCAAAGACAAAAACGATTGTTTATAACTTATAATATGCCAGAATATAAATAGAAAAGTACATCTTTCTTTATATGTTGTATAAAAAAGGTCATCTGGTGTCCACCAATTGTTCTGAAAAACAAGCAATTTTTTTTTAAATAATTAAAAAGATAAAACTATCAAAATAGTTTTTAAATGAAAGTCAATAAAAATTCCCTACGACTACTGGTATGTTTATTAGGAGATTAGTATTTAGTGATGACTGATGATTATAATAATACGTTTAAAGGGAATATGGGATATTTTGGAAATTATACAAAAAAATCATAATAGAATTATTTATTATATATTATTGATTGTGTGAACTGGCAATATAGTAAGTTGCTCTCATATTTTTAGTGGTTTAGGTAGGAGGGCCGTAATCTATTTTTTCTGTATTATCTATTTATAGCTATGCATTTTTTCGATATAGTTTATTCGAGTTATTTACATCTTGTACATACCATACATCCATACCCAATTCACACAGGGCGCGCATACTAAAACTACGCGTAGGTACCTACAGATTGTATAATAATGTTAATAATACATTTATTAATATAAGTTGTTAAGATATTATTGTATAATAATATATTAAGTTATTTAATTTATTAACTTATGTATATCATCTTACCCCAGGGAAATGTCAACTTACTCCAAAACATCGGTGAGATGACAAATTTTGGTTTTTTTTATTTCCGAAAAAATACACTTATACACGTTTTGTTAAAAATAGTGTCAGTCGTTTTATAACTATGAACGTGTTTGGAAGTTCTCAAGCTAGTGATACTAAAATAATTATTTCAGATATTCAATCAAGTAACAAAACAATTATAAACGTTGGAAACTCCAACAGAAAGAAATTGATACTTTGAAAATTAATATTATTAATCTACATGTAAAAATACAATTATTTTAAAATAATATACAGACGAATAAACTATGAAAATCGTATATCAGAGCTAATTAATGACTGTGCTGAAACTAGTACAGCAATCGGTATCTAGGGGCAAGACGTGAACACAGAAACATAGGCAACTCAGCATTGGATTTTTAAAAATTCAAAATCCATGCTAGACAACAAGAGTTGAAAAACAAATAAAAGGTTGGAACGTAACTATCATAAACTATGTATAGCATATGGTGATATTAAGTATAAAGAACTATGCAAAACATTGAATTAATTAAAATTCAGATGCATTTATGTTAAAGGTGATCAGAAAAAACAACTTTTTATTGGATTTAAACCTCAAGTAACTCTTATCAACATCGAAGACCTTGGTTGTCCACGTTTAAACCAAATATGTGATGAAGAATACCTTGCTGTATTGTTCATATGGAATTTATTCCTTCACAATCTACATTCTATAAAGTATTTTCTATAAGGAAACGGTTTATAAATAATTCTTAAACAATTGTGATTGTATACATTTTATTTAATAAACATAATAATATTATATTTTAACATTGTTTTTTTTATTTATATGCTAACATATGTACATATTTATATATTTTAACGTAGGTATACAAAGTTTTTTAATTAAATATATTGGCTGCCATCTACATGAAACAGAAAAACATTATTATAACCTAAAATTTTATACAGGAAAAAAATATTTCAAGAAAACATTGTAAACTATCTTAAATATCTAACAAATACATGGTTATACGTACATAGTAATTATAAAGTATGCATTATAAAGGGAGTAAAATAAAAAAAATATTACAAGAAATATATTAATCTAACTTAAATGACAAACAATTAAATATTTACATGTCTATACTTACAAATTATACATTATAAATGCGAAAATACTACGATTTATTAACTAATCTATTATTTTACAAAAATATTTACAAACTAAATATTAAAAAGGTATAAATATATATATATATACATTAATCTATCTCAATTATTTACAATATATAACAATTATTATTATAACTATGCTTAATTTTATCCTTATAGTGACTCTGCATAACATTGTAGTATTAGTCTTAGGTACATTAAAGTTTTTGATACGTCCAGTATAGCGAATCCTGTAAATAATAAATGTATGATAAAAGTGTAATTTAAAAAAAAGTATAATTAACAATATTTTATATAGGTTTGTCAAATTTGATTATTTTCTTCTCCAAAGCAACTGCGTTAAGGTTTTCACTGTAATTGGTGCAGTGTTTAAACAATAAGTGTTTACACTTATTTATCAATTTTTTTCAACTTCCTCTCACGCTACACTAACACCATTTTCATCTCTTTCCTTTTAGACTGCATTGTTTTACCTGTAAACATATAGAATAAATAGTATAAAAAGGCATACCAAATACAGTGTTGTTCATTAATTTTAAAAAATCTTTTTCAAACGCGTTCCTCGCCGTCTTCTCTTCAAATCAATACATTTCGCCAACCAGTCTGACTGGTTAAACTGAATAACCCTATGTACCTATAAAAAAAAAAGAAAAAATGTTAAAAAATCTGATTAAAATCTTACAAAATACAAATATTTACTTTTTTTTAACTATTAAACCATTTTTAATAGCCTGCTGCAGGTTCCGGTAGTGTATTATGTAGTTTTCCTTCTTCGCCATCAATTTTCGTACCTTCGACCCCGTGGTACACTGTTTTGAGGTAAGAACGGTAGATCATTATGACCATTATGCAGGTGCTGTGGGTACGTCACGTCCACATCATAAATCCGTCATATGTGTGATGTGTGATCGTATTCAAATCCTCCAATCCATTCAAGTTGGGTTCAAGCCAGTATAGCATATACTGCGACATCACCCACCCGTACAAGTTGTTACCTATAAAATTAAAAAAAAAGATTAATAAGTTTTGAAAAAATTAAAAAATGAATATATACTTACAGTCCTGATATATGTATAATCCACGAGTCTGGTTTACTTGCATCATAACCTGGATACTTAACATTGTTCGCCTTACCATAACGCATGCTCACCTGAACCAATCCACCACGTATACCAGGAAAAATTCACCAAAAATGAAAAACAAAAACAATGTTTACTACAAGTTAGTATTATAAGCAAAACTTTTTAAAAATATTTTAAATTTTTAAATTTTTTTTTTAGATTATACAAAAATATAGAAAAACGTATATAGAATGCTCGAAAAAATCCATGAAGGTTCAATTTCCATGACTATAATGAATATTTTATATTGATTGTATATATTTATGTAAGACATTTAGTTGTATAGGAATATCAGAAATAAGATGGCTGAACCCAGGAGACTTCTGGAGCGGTGACTACAGAATAATACATACGGGAACAGAAGAGAAGAGACCGGGTATAAGAGAAGTAGGATTGATAGTGAATAAAGCCTTAGGTAAAAAAGTTAAAGGCTACGTACAATACAATGAAAGCATCATTCTAGTCAGATTTCAGACGAAACCAAAGGACACAATAGTAGCTCAGGTGTATATGCCGACAACAAATAGAAGCGAGGAAGAGCTAGAAGAAGTATATGAAAATTTAGACAAATTAATAGAAAATGTCAAAGGAGAGGAAAATCTGATAGTAATGGGTGACTGGAATGCCATTGTTGGGGAAGAAAAAGTAAAAAATCTAACAGGTGACTATGGTTTAGGAAACCGGAACGATAGAGGGGATCGGTTACTAGAATTTTGTGCAAAACATAAATTAATAATCACAAACACTTGTTTTAACCATCATAAGAGAAGGAGATACACCTGGATAATGCCTGGAGACATTAATAGGTACCAAATTGATTACATCATGGTAAAAAATAGATTTAGGAATCAAGTAAAAGAAAGTAGAAGTTGCCCAGGTGTGGACATAAATAGCGATCACAACCTTGTTATGATGAAGTGTAATCTTAAATTCAAAAAAATAACGTGTAAGAAGAAAATGGTACAGTGGCAAGTTAAAAACCTAAGAGATGAAAAATCAAAGAAACAATACAGTGAATGCACAAATGGTGTAACTATAGAAGATTCCCTAGAATCACAAAACATTGAAGATGGCAGAGCTTGAAACAGACAATCACAAAAACAGCAGCAAAAACTCTAGGGCATAAAAACATTACAGCAAGAAAGGACTAGATTACAGCCGAAATTGTGAGCTTAATAGAGGAAAGAAGAAAATATAAAAATTTGAACAGTACCGAAGGACAGAAAATGTATAGAGCATTGAGGAATCTAGTTATTAGGAAATCGAAAGAAGGAAAAGAAAAGTACCTAGAAGAAAATTGTAGTGATATTGAAACACTTATAAAAACAGGAAGAATAGAAGAAGCATATAAAAGGAATAGAAGATAATAATGGGAAAATGTTGTAGGAACAAAAAGATATTGTCAAAAGATGGAAAGAATATTTAGAAATATTGTATGAGGGATAAACACTTAAGAAAATCGAACCAAACGAAGAAGAAGAATATGAAAAGGATCCAGTCATGAGGGAGGAATTCAATAAAGCACTGAAGAATCTGAAGAACAAAAAAGCAGAAAGATGTGAGGAATTCCGTACCATTAGCCTCCTATCACATGCATCAAAAATACTAAGATTATATTCCAAGGTATTGAATCCAAGATAGAACAATCATTGACGGAGGACCAATTCGGTTTCAGAAAAAATAGAGGAACGAGAGAAGCAATACTGGCACTGAGAATTATTATCCAGAAAAGGATTAGGAAGAATAAGCAAACATTTATAGCTTTGTGGACATCGAAAAAGTATTTGATAATGTGAATTGGAAGTTAATGTTTAATAAGATGACAAGAGTGGGGATAAAACACGCAGACAGGAAACTGCTGTACTAATTATACAAAGATGAGTTGGTGGTTATAAAAATCCAAGATAACGTAGAAGCGAAAATAAACAAAGGAGTGAGGCAAGGATGCACTCTATCACCAATTATATTCAATGTATACATTCAAGAAGCAATAGAAAAGATAAAAGAGGATACCAACCTAGGGATAATAGTGAATGGTCAGAAAATAAGTATGTTGTGCTTCGCTGACGACATAGCGCTAATTGCTGAAACAGAAGAAGATTTACAACTAATTAAAACTATGGACGACATTTTCATCAAGGATTTGCGTATGAAAATAAATGTACAAAAAACAAAAGTACTCGTTTGTGGAAGGGAGAATGTAAACAGAATA
>WHPZ01575188.1:0-19114 GCA_016617965.1 Macrosiphum rosae | reverse complement strand
ATATATATTATTCATAATAATGTGATAGAAATTAATACGCTTATACTATGTACACAGTTTTAATTTCAATAAAAAATATGACTTTTTTGATTTTAAGTACATAATATACAGATAACATCACTTATACTCATTTTAAATAAATAATTGCAAATCGTATAATAACACTACATACCTATTGAGAATTATTGAATTCAGGCTAATGACTTCAGTTGTCGAAGCCTCAACCCCCCCCCCAAAAAAAAAAAAAAATTATTGAATTATAATGAATAAAATAATATTTACGAAATAGCATAACAAGTAGGTTTTCATTTGCTAAAATGTATAATATAGGTTAGGTATATATATATGTGTGTGTGTATTAATGTTGTATTATTGTTCTAGTTATGTCATTAAGTACCAAAAATCAAATATAATTTATGCATTAATGCCTTATTTTTATATAAAATACAATCATTAGTGTTTGATTGTGCTCGTTAAATAAAATAATATGTAAACTTATATTTGTATATATATATGGTTGTATTGATCACAGTTACCTAAATATAACTATATGTCTATATTATGGAAATCACTATTTAAATTATTTAAGTAATCACATAAACAGAAGTTATTTTTTTTAACAGTCACTTGTTTGCTTAACATAGCGAATACCTACAATATTTAAAATATTAGTATTTTTATATGATTTAGTTACTACTGAAAGTAAAACGTCATAGTAATAATAATATAATATATTCAAATACTGTACGACGTTACTGATCCAAGTTTAAGTGTTTAATATATTTTTAAATTTTAATAAATCCTCATTAACTATCATAATATCGCCTATAATGCTAATTTTCTGAAAAACTAAATTTCTTGAAATTTTATTGCTATAAATAATTATTGTGTTTAAATCTTAAACGTATTAATTAATATTATTGGTTTAGACAATTAGTACATTATTATTTAGTTATTTGATATTTCAGTACGTTTCACGAACACATAAATTATTGGATTTTTTACACACATTTTGATAAATAACACATTGTGCTGAGGCTTGTGGTCTACATATTTGGTTCTTGTCTTTAATTACCTACCTATTTATATTGTATAGCGAAACAATAATATTTTTATCCCAAGAAAAGGTTAATACTCGATGATAAGGTATTATAGTACAATCGTAAAATACTCTAGCTATAATGAATAAGACTGCTCTTTACTGCCATTATCATTATGTCTTATTATAATATTTAATTATTATAAATTATAATTATTTTATGATATATTCAATCACCTGCAACTATTAGGCATAACATTTACATTTTGTTTAAATAGTGTTGTTAATTTTAAAACAATTTTATTGGCATCTGGATTTGAGAATAAGCTTAATGCTTATATTTATATACCTAAGAAATATTGAGACCACCGCTGTTTGCATCCATATTTATATTTTATACAAAGTGTGCGTCGTCTTTTTTTTATTCAAATATTTAAATATCTCATGTTAAATCGAAGATAAATATTATAGTACTTAGAAAACTGTAAGCTCCCAACATTGTATTAAAAGTTTTTAAATGTGATTTCTTCTTAAGCAAATATTACGATTATGTCGAACTTACACATTGATATACTTATCCTCACCTCACTACTTTGAAATATCTTATTGTGTCATTGAAATAAATGGTATTCATGAATTTTGGATGACAGATGTCAACTGTTAAATCTTTAATGATTCAAAATAAGTGACCTGTCAAATTTGATGAATTGAACCTATAATACACAAGTATATCATCTAGAGGGTACACTTGAAAATCACTCATACACGTTTTATTGATTTATCTCTTCGATATATAAAGGTTTATACATATACAAACATTTAGATTATGTTTTATACAAACATGTATGTTTGTTCTAATTTAAATTTAAGCAATTTTAGTCGTTAATAATGTGTTGTTGATTAATTTAAACGAAACGGCACTGTTTATAGTATGTTTTTAGCTGTAACAATTTTTTTTTTGTTAGATAAAACAGAGTAGGTATTTACAATCTGTAATATTTATATACAATACAATAGGTAAATTTGATAGCTAATAAAAGGTACATAACATGAAATGGCGTGAGGAAGGAGAGCCACCAGTATGGATACCCTCTAACTTGTGGTAGAGAATTTTATTTTTATTTTTTTTTATGCAGGTCGGGACTCAGGAGATCTCGACACCAGTGTCTTTTTGATCGACGTAGAGGGTTATATGGCATGAATTCAATGGCTAAGTTAGAAATCAATAGATTTGTTGGGTTAACTGTTTTGATGTGGAATTTTTTATTGTAATTTTTAGGTGTCTTAGAGAATGTTCCGATTTTAAGATCTTTATGTAGTGAGAGTTTGAGACGTACCATGGCGCAGCTGTGTTTTGGCGAAGGGAAATAGACTGGAAGGCTTGTATGGACTTGTATTTGGGAGAATGGAACAATTTAAGTAGGTACTTAAATACTACTATAAAGTCGTTTCACAATCAAATAATTCAAAATAACGATATTTTCTTCAAAAATTTCATTTCAATTGAACATTCTGCTAAAGGTAGGTTTCACCTACCTAACTTTTATGGTGACACAAAGGTTTATAATTTGTAGTGTAATTCAAAATGTGGACTTGTAGAAAAAAAAATACAGTTATTGTACTGATTTCCCGGTCGGAATATTATGTTACAAACATTGCAAACTGTAAATTAAAATGTTAGTGATTTTTAATTCAATAGAAACACGATACCCTATTAAATATCTCAAAATACATATAATTACTATCTCTATACTTATATTTAAACACTACAAATTATTGTAGCTTTAAAGCTTTTATAAAGAATTTGACTTTATTTGACTTCAGTCTTACTCAACCGCCTCTCTGCAGTTATATTTTTTTGTCATATTTAAACTTGATGCCTAATATTATTTTATTTATTATTTTAACTCGACATTACTTGCTTACATCCTCTTGTTCTGACTTCTGAAATATTGTAGTATAATATATCAGTATATTACATATGATCCTACGACAACCGCATAAGTCTGCACAGTCACTAAATTCCGTATGTGCAACGCCGTGAGATCTTAATTACGTAATATATAAGTACCAAAAATCAGGGAACTCGCACTGCTGCATAGTTGAAAATATCTATCATTGTCATCGAGACGGTCAAAACAATGAAATTTTAAAAGAATGTTAAATTTAAATTCAATGATACACCACTACGTCACACGAAAAACGACTTTGAGGGGAGATAGTCTGTCAGTCTATATTGCTTAGGATATTTTATTATAATATATTCATATTGCTATTAGTAATTTGTTTTTCGATTAGCAATACACCAATGTGGTGGGTTGAAACGATTTATGCCAAAAAATATACAATATTATACTAGTACTAGTACTACTAGGTACTATAGTAATATAGAGATGTATTACAATGTCATTTAATATAATATTTAGGTACTCAGCTGTTATTAAATTATAAGCCAATACCAACGTACAGTAGACCAGTATGAATAGGTTTGTGGTTAGGTAAAATAATAGTTTAAAATGAATCCGAAAACTTTGAAAATCACCATTATTGTGTTAACTAAATAATTATATATGTAGCGGTGAAAAGTTTCAAGTCCCTACGAATAATGCATTTAGAATTACAACTAAACAATATTTACTCAACAATTTTGTCATACATAAAACATTATATAACTAAAAAATATCATATAATATTATCTAGCACTAAGAGAGGCAAAATATTTAAGAAAATATCAGATCTTTATATTACCTTTGATTTTGCTAATATACTAATGAGAAAGCCATAGCTGTGGCGTCGTTGGTACCAAAATGAAAAAAAAAAATGCATAGTACATGAATATTTGGTAAAAATGTTCAGTACATACCTACAGTTAATATTTATAACAATAAAACAGGTGCTCTGCAGTCTGCTGTACAGTAGGTTACAAGTGGGTCACTGTATAATGGATGGTATTATATTTGAATTCAATGATATAATATCATTGTACAAGAAAAACGATTCTGAGCGGAGACGGTATATCAGTCTAGGTATAAGGCATATTATATACAAATCTATGGTATTACAAAAAAAAATGACCTATAATAGGTACCTATAATAAATTCCAAATTAATTATATCACAATATCCATTAGGTACTTATAAAGCGTTATACACCAACAACAATCCGTGATACTATCATAGATATATAACAGTGCACTCTAAAAGTTTTCAAGTACCCAAGAATAATATTATTATACAATCACAACAAAATAACTAAAATAGTTATTCTAGGTTAAATTTTCAATCCTTAGACATAAAAGTTGAACATTTTATACATTTTTAACTACAAAATAATTATTCAATTTTAAATTTGATAATTTTTGTCAAAATTCGATCTTTAAATGCTAATAAAAAAAAAACTGTGCCTATGTATTTTTAATATTTTTCAACTGATATTGTAACAATATATAACGATAGGTACCCGTTTCACTCAAAAATGACCCTTATCCATACTATGGTGTGTGAGTACTACTATAGGAGCCTAATCACAACGAAGAGCTGTATCCTGTATGTCTGGTTGTATGATCCTTTAATAATTATTGTTTATGTATAAACATTAAACGAAAAATATGTATTTAATAGTGAAGTATTTTATGTTATTATTGACAGGCGGGTTATGAATTTACGTGAAAGAAAACTAACGGAGAAACGTATTAAAATATTAAATTTCTGCTGTGTTTGTGATACCAATAAAAAGAGAGGTGAAAATCATATTATATTTTAAAAAAAATGCAGAGGCGGCAATTTGGCTTAATGCGGCACTGGCTCATGGTTTAAAATTTGAAAAACTACTTAAACTATCAGATACTAAAAAATTAAACATAAATAATGAATAATTGATGAAAAAGTCATACCAAAAGTGTTCGATCCATATTGAAGCTACCGATATAATCCAGCTACCATTTATAGAATTATATTAGATAAGAATACTTTTTTTTAAATTTATTGGTGATGAATAGTTCTTAAAATTCTAACACTAGTCTTAAAAAATACAACACATTTTCTAATTAAATTAATAATTCTCCTGCCTTTATATCTAACTACAATAGGACCTCTCGATAAAAATTACAATAGATGATGCCTGCAAATCTACAAACGTTTCCATTACCTTCTTATAAAACGTTGTGATACCATACTGATAAATAATCTTTACTGGTTTACTCTCACATAGCTATAGTGTCCTGGCTTACTGTAGAACTGAATACAAAAAATACAAATAAAGTAAAACTTAAAACCTATTCATATCAATAGTTCATAAATATTAGCTTCCATCACACTTGTCAACAACAAATGTATACATTTAATATTAAAAATATTAAGTTCATGAAATAAATTATTCAATAAATATTATGTTGTAAGATTCCAATTCAAATCATTATTATGTAATTTCTTTATGTTTCAGGTAACTATATTTGAATATTAGTGGCATGGTGTTATTTGACAAGTACGATAATATAATACATAATATATAAGATGACAAACCGTAAGTATGATGATTAATTTTATTGCGTAGGTTCACTAGAATATATTATAGAAATCGTTAGTCTTAAAGTGCTCCCTTGAACGATGCATTGACATAATATAATAGAGGTAATATTATGTTATACTTGATTTAATAAAATAAATCAATTGTTTCAAATCTCTATATTTATTTACCTATTATGTTTTTTCATTTCATTGAGTTCTTTTTAATCTGTTCTAAACCCGGGCCCACAACAGATATCAAACAATAGTGGTCACCGGAGCCAAACAAATTGTATTTAAGTTATTTTTGTACGAAAGGTTTTACAGTCGTCAGTTGAAGTCATAGACTCATTTAACTTGACAGTTGGCACTGTCTGGGCGTCGCAATAGTATTATAATTATAGTGGGGAACGTTTAAGTTTTTATGTTAATTTTTCGTTTTACAAATATATTAAGAAGTATATAATATTATTAATGTTATAATATCAAAACATTTTTTTATCTCTGAAATAAATTTATTTGTGGGTCACCAGTATTTTGATTACTTTTATGGGCCCCTAAAATTGTTTGGCCTTTGGCCCAAAATCATTTTAATCCGGACTTGAACCAGAGAAAATTTTGATTTATGTATAACCAAATTTAAGTTTTTGAATAAAAGGATTGAACATTGCATGCAAATTTTCCCATATGTTATTCATATCCATATTGAATATATTATTATATAGTAACAAATTTAATTTATTTTTATAAACGTGTATAATTTGGAAAATATTTCTGAAATATTTTGTAGTTAACAATTGTTTTATTTTATTTTTATTTATTCCTCAAGAAGATAATGGGCCCCACTCAACCTGTTCGTGTGGGGGGGCCCATAAATAAAATGCATAACATTTTTGATTTTATCACCCAAATATTTAAAAACGTGACACAAGATTCCTCATAAGTTTTATTATTGAGAATTAACATAAAACAAATAGCGTAAAGCCACGTTATTTTCTATGACCGATTAAAGTTCTAAGACATTGTATAATTAAACAAGTACCTAGGTACCTAATTACTACATTTATTTTTTATTTTTTAGTATTAAAACATAACTTTCGTAGAAAGTGGAAACATTCTACTTGAACTTAAACTATCATTTTCTATACAAAGTTATATTTTCAAAATATTTAAACTCATTTGAAATTTTAGAATTTTTTTTAGTATAGTTTTTTTTTAGTGTCGACAAGAATGTTTATCAAAAAGTTGTTCATATGCAATAATTTCCCTTGGACTCAAAATAAAATTACTTTTCCGAAATCCTGGGAACTTTCTTTACTTTATGAATACATCAGATTTTGGGTAAAGTTGAGTAATTTTCATTGGCAAGCTAAAATACAAAAAAAAAACATCTCAAAATTTAAAATATTTTCAAATAAATTCGTTTTGTCAATAAAAAAAAATGTTTAATAAATATTTTTTTATCTGTCTAATATTATTAATACACCTAAAGAAAATAACATAATAACACTAAATATTAAAAAAAAAAATTATATTTCCCTGATAAATAAAATATTAAGTTTTATTAAAAATATCAAAAAAAAACATCCAAGACGTACAATTTCCATGTTCAAATAGTTATTAACAAGGTAAAAATAAATTTATGATAGTGAAATTTTATATTTAAAATAACGTTTCAGACTTAAAAAAAATGTTTAGCAACTCTTGAATAGTGCAATATAATCACGATATACTGCCTTTAAATATTAAACACCACTAATGACTGATCACTTATTAGATATTATCACCCACCTACCCACCTGACTCACCCATATATACATAGTTCTGGGGAATTTTCTCCAGTTGATATCCGTGTTCGGTGCCACTGCTGAGATCCTTGTATATAGGTGTATACATATTTATATTATTCGATGAATTGGCTAACAAATAAACCGCATACAGAGAACTGAGAATTGGGTCATCACAACAAACACCGGAAGTAATCATTGATTGTGTTTTAAATATACATATTTGTTAACAAACACTGTATTCAACTAATTACTAAACATAACTAAACAACTTCATCCAACTGTTAGATAATGAAACATATCAAAAACATTTAAACAAATATATTTATCAACTAAGTCTAGGTACGTTATTTTATACTGCAAAACAAATTATTCTCATTAGTATTTTGCATACCTGCTAAAAGCCTATTGCTGGTAGCAGTTGTTATAAATAGTTTGGTAACCTATACAAGTCTCTTTTATGCGTTTGATGATATTATATTATACCGTTTACAAGTTTTATTTTTAAATTAACAAACTTGTATGTATTTTATATTTTATAAATTGTTATAAATCGTTTTATTTCACTCTAATCTGATGAAAACTTAGAAACATGCTATGAATTAAAAGGCGTGTAATGTCATAGATATTCCAGTTAAAACGCAATAAATAATACGTCTAAAGAAAAAAGACGTTCAACATAAAAGTTTAAAGCCAATTTTCATTATTATTAATAAAAATATAATGAGCTTAATAGATTCAAACAAACTTATGAGGATTAAAATGTTTAGTGTTTATCTGAGACTTTTTCCATTGTTCGGAGAATATCATGATGATTCCAGTAATTTACAACACAACAACTGACAAAATATGGTATTGTAAAATGGTAAAAGAAGAATATTAATAACCATGGATTTTCATATTATTATCAGATCCTTCATAATTCCACAAAATTGTCATAATGATAAACACGAACCTCCCCGCTTTGCCGATTTCCAACAGAGAGATAAATTTAAATTGAAGATTATATTAACAAACAGACCGCGAAAGCCTCAGGCCCGAAGACAATCCTAAGCTCTCCTGGGAGCAGGGTAACTAGATCCAGGATTAATTGGGTCAAGATAAGTGGTCTGTGGTGAGTGGACCGCGACATGACTCCAGCTCGGAATTTCGGGAGCATACGGCGGCCACGCGCCAGCCTCACATTGGGTATCCTTGGTCGGCAGTGTTTATACGATAACCATAATAACCGTTGTTTATTTCCCGGAAATTATTTACAAGCCCAACAATTTGAACGTCATAATGAGTTTTTGGGTAGAAATACGTTATCTTAATATACTTAGGGGCAGGCTGTGCGCATTGCTTTAGGACTTTGAGTTTATATTTTATAGTAATATACTCTCAGGAAATGTCGATTATGAAAAAAAGCATATAATATGGGCATTAATATTGTAACCTAATATTTTCCAATGGTTTATTTTAAAGTGTATCGTGTTTGAAAATATAACATCACTTATTTACAAGAAAAAATTGTTTAATTAAATGTATGTGCAAAACTGTATTACTTATAATAGGTTGGTAGGTACATAATTATACATAAATACAAGATTATATGTGTGACCAAAGCATGCTGCTCATCCCCGAATTTCCAGTTATAATTAATGCATTGAACTTTAAGAAAATATGGGACGTATTATAGTTTTTTCAAAAATTCCAAAAATTAGTAATTAGTTATATTTATAATTATTGAAGAACCAAAAGGTCGAACACCATCCTTGATAAATCCTTCTCTATTTATCGTAATTAAACTGTACATTTCCTTCATATTTTAACTTCCTTTATTTATTCAAACAATTCTATAATAATCATATAATATTTTCATGTCCTTAATTTTTATAATATTATTTAAACATTTAAACGCAGTCACACGTGAACAACATTTGTATTTAGGTTACATGGATTTATGTATAAGGCAGACATTTATGATAATATGGTTTATTAATTTAATACACAAGATAGACGGTATCTTAATCCTAAACAACGGAGCACAAATAGTTTATAATAGTCCATAGGCTTTGACCTACAAAGAAGGATTTAAATTGTTAAAATATTTATTTTGTTAGATCACTTATTGAGTAAGGCTAAACATATTATAGGTATACAAAAATTAATATATAGTAACATGTAACATCTTCTGGAAGAATGAATAAAAAAAAATATTTGGTTAGTATAATAAATAGGTAGCCACTGAAATAATAATAAATAAACAATCGATTAATTTTCTTATTAATTTAAAATTTAATTTAGTAGGTAGGTAAATATTAAAAATCACGAATAATTATTATACCTGCAATAAAATTATTTTGAATTAAAACTAAATGACTCAAAACTAAACCAAGTTACCAAATGTATTAAAATAAATTTAGTACATAGTGCCTTGCAGTATTTATCCTACATATTATTAGAATATTAATTATATGTTTTACTACCCTATGGATACTTCTAGTCCAAGCAAGTTTATAGAAAATTTGGACTTAATGGAAATAAATTGATTACTTACATTTTTTTAAAATTTAGAAAAATGAGCTATTAAGCACATCTTTAAAAACCGTAAAACTTGCTGTGCTGTATAGTTTAAAATTTACATTTAACTTTAAATTGTAGCTCACATTGAGTGGATCAATGCTGTTATGGATGTGTTAAATTTGAATTCAATGAGATATAATAAATTATATAATATACCAAAACAATAATTCTGAGCGAACACCGTCTGCCAGACTAACAATGTTTTTAATAAATTTATATAAAATTGTTTTGTTTTTCATTTAGTAGTACGGGGTACGTTGAACAGCTGATTTGAACCAAATCTCAATCATTGTGTCTTATTTGTTTTATTTAATAATATAACTAGCTGGTCGATACCATTTCGAATATTTTCGTGGTAAAAAAAGATTACAGCTAATCTAAGTATTTTGAAAAATTCAAATGTTTATGTTAAATAATAACACACATAGGTAGTAATGTAAAATTTCAAGTCCCAACAAAAATATTTTTTTAATTACAAAAAAAAAATCGTAATTTTTTCGAAAAATTTCCAAAAAAAATTGAAAATGAAATGTATACATCGAGAATTGAGTTGGTTTATTTTTAGGTATATGTAAGAAAAACTATGAGGACCCTTTTATTATATTTTCAATATTTAGTTCTGAAAATTTAAAACTTTATGAAGATTTACTACCTATGCAGTTATGCAACAATTTAGAATTTTTCGTGATTTTGACGAATTTTGTAAACATTTGAACTTTAAATGCATTTAAAAAAAACCACGCCCAATTATTTATAATATAATTCTTAAACTACTATAAGAACAAGGTTTTGCGTGCATACAGACAAGAAAAAAATACTCACATCGGAGTAAAATTAATGTATTCATCGGTCTGCTCGGAATCTGAAATTAAAAATTATAAAATACATTTCATCATAAAATCAATAAATTCAACCCTCTACTCAGAATCTAAAATGTATATTTGTTTATGTGGCCCGTATATATTCTGAATAATAATGAATGTATTTCTCTATTACAAAAAAAAAATAATTTCCAAATCATGCTAAAAAAAAAAACTACAGCCAGAGACACCGAAAAAATTAGATGCATACTGTGTATGGGAGTTTTACAGGTGTTAGTATATAAATAACAATATTGTGAACGGGAAATATTTAAATTAAACTACAAATACGCAGAATTGAATGAAATGTTGTTTACATTTTAATTAAACCAATTCCATGTAAATGTTTTTTATGAATTTATTATGATTATTATTTATTTTTTTAATTCGATTCAAATGGTGAAATTACCTTATTTTTTGAATTCTATATTTCTTTTTTTTTCTAGCATTGCGATTTAAAATATGTTGGTATCAAATACATCTTAAAATATCAATTAGACTTTTATTTAATATTTAAAATGGTGTCCGTCTAACGCTGTTAAATATTCCCTACAGTATACGAATATATTCATTCAAGATTATAGAAATGTAATTTGCACAACGGTCAGTAGAACGTAAAATATTATATGATATTGTATTCATATAATATAATATATTACATAGGTATTGGATATGTTGGTTAAGTTGATGGGATGCATATGCGATTTTATATATCTGTAAATTGGGATGGTAGATTCGATTTTATTTATACGAATAATAATCCCTAACTTCATATTATATTATATATGTAATATGTATATTATAATTCATCTTTATCGGATTTACAAAGGATGGCCGAGAATAAGTTTAATATTCAGGGTCACGTATTCTTTCCCTACTCTGGAGTTCTGTATAGTATTCTGTATACTCTGTTTTGTGATCAGTTTTGGTATTACACACACGTAAACTGTAAGTCATCTGTCACTGCTTTTGGGCTTATGGAGAACATTCGAGCCTTCACCCTCAACCCCAAGTTATATGAGATGAGAAATCGTGGAAATTGATGTGACTAATAATTTTTGGTTATTTTTTTTTTATCAAATTCTATGTAGCATTACGAAAATTGTCTAAAAAATAGCGTATACCAACTGACAAACATGCATTACGTTTTACGTGTATGTTTTCGTCACGTAGCTGTGACAACGAAAAATAACATTTAAGTCCACCGTTCAATGCGAATACTCTATAATTTGTTTTATGCGTTGAAAACAATGAGTAATCTTATCGATGTATGCAAACCAGTGTGATAATAAACAAATTATCATCAACAACAGGTATAATGCTGTTTTGATTTTTTAAGTCGTCAAATAGTTTTTATTCAACGGAAAATACATTCGAAACCATAACATAATTGAATTATAACGTTTATAATAGACACATATAGGTATAGTAGATATAGTTCTTTATTATTAACGATGACTTTCATACGTAGTGTTTCTATAGTTTCTACAACACTTTATAAAGTTTTAATTTTTTTTTTTTTTTTTGTAAGTGAACTGAATTAACTATTAATAATATTTTTGCATACCGAACATACAAACTCACATGACGTATTATTTTTTTTTTATTAAATTTATCATAACATTCATTCTCGAAAGAAACAAAGAAAACTGAAATACCGCCTTGTGAGATGTTATATTATAGTTGTTGGGAAAATCGTTTATAATAATAATAATAATATGTCCAGTAAATATTACATAATATAATATAATATATCTTGTGAAACGTAATATTTTCGAAACTTTGGGTATTTGGCGAAGGCAACAAGAAAGCCAGAAGTTCGGTTCAGACGAAATTCTCATGGATCATAATTATTTATAGGAATGCAATTAGTAAAATGATCAAGTAGATATCGAGTAACCAATACAACACAGCATAAAATCTTTGGTCTTATAAATGGGTTCGTTGTTTGACAGCCTTGACCGAGTAGATATCCAATATCTATACGATTAAACGTGTTTGTGGTCACTGGTCATAAACAAAACAAGTCATCAAAATTAGAATTTGATATTTTTGAGCTTAATTTATTATTCTTCTATTTATAAGTTATTACAAAAATTTAATGTATCGATTTTTTCCTTGTTATTGTTATAAATTGACCACTATAATATAAAATCATGTTTTCTTTTTTTTCATCAATACCCAACTTTACAATTAACTTAACTACCTATTACGCTTGCATAATTATATCGTTCAACATCTATTTGTTTCGATAATATTATATGGATTGGATTAGTTTAAATTATACGATTGAAATTAACAAAAGCAAGAAAACCAAATTCGAACAAAATATTTCGCGCTTTGGTCACGAATATTTTCACCGCGAAAGGAAGATGTATTTTAAGCCGCCAAGCTTTAGTGATCATTTGTCTGTTAAAAGGTTCACTTACAAATTGCTCCGTATCCGGGGTAGGACATAATCAATTTCAGAGCCAATGAGGCACGGTATATCCCTAACAGTGACGTGACAAGTCACATTTAAGTGGCACCAAACGATACTAATATTACACGGATTGGTCACTTCTTGTATTTCAGCAGCAGCAGCAGTCCTGTTTCCCTCGAGCACAAGGTATGCATGTGTAGAATACTCAATTCTTATAGAGTTAATACAATTTAAAATTTGATCGTACAGCACATTCATATTATCATTTAGTCGCTTTAAATTTCCTCCAAAAGCATTGCATTGAATCCGTGCCATTTCCAAAATAATGACGGGAATTGTAATTTGAGTATATAGTCAGTAAAATAAGACTATACGGTCTATATATGATTAATTACTCACGGAACCAAAATCTTAATGAAATATATTAGAAACTGAAGGTATTACAAAATTTCCATTCCCTGCTTAAAACATTTCATTTTTTCAAACAATTTGCACACAAAAATTGTGTATTGTTAGTAACACTTCAATCAAATATTACTTATTTTATGTAATCAAAATTGGATTTGTAAGTATGACTTTTAACGAATATAAACTCAATGAGGTCAGAATTAATCTTAGTATTTTAAAACTAAACATCTTTAAATAAAACTACTAAACTACATTAGTATCTCGGATACGCACTTTAACTACCTACCTATATGGCTGAAAACGATTCATATTTTGGACTCAAATATTGATGAGTTATTATGACATATTTGATTTAGTCCAATGTCCGTTCATTCAGAAGATGTCACGTTTTATTTTGGAAATAGACTGACAACATAATACGAAATCTTATATCATATAAATAAGTATCTTATAACGTCAAATATTGATAAATATATTACAGTATAATATTATTTCCATCGTTGAATAAGATTATATTTATATTATTTTATAAATTATTAGATAGTGAGATTAATGAATTTAATAATTAACTATTACGAAAAGTCACAGTATAATAAATAATTAAATTACATTTTAAAAACCACATTATTAAAAATGGCTTTACGAACTTTTACAAAATATTAATTAAAGTTGGATAAAATGAAGTAAAGTTAGAAATAAACAAAGTTTTTGAATAATGAATAAGAAAGTCTCCGGTGTTTTACTTTGATTTAATAACAGCGAGACATCATTTTCTGTCATCTTTCTTTAATATTAATAGCCTTATTTATAAAGGTAAATTATAGTATAATATTAAGTAAAAGCGAGTATGAATAAATTATTCGATAGAAGTAATCAAATTAGTCAAATATATTAAATTTGTTTTTGAAAAAAAATGCATTATTAATGTTTTCTTCTATATTACAATAATAACTTTAAATCTTACATTAAGTACCTATACGACTTAAATTAATATTTTTGTAACGGGTATTTAAAATGTTGATGAGCGTTCGAACAACATTTTCATCTTATTCCATTAAACATCTAAACTATAGTATTATTTTTTAATGTTCAAAATCATGCTATGTAGTTATGGTAATGGTTACATTAGTTATGGTTCGTACCTAATGTTATAGTTTTAAATAGTATATAATAGAGTATATAATTTTAATTTCACATTTTTGTAGTAAAATAATTATATTAGTCGAAAAAAATCAAAAATATTTCCATACAATTCATTATAAGACAATATTATAAAGTATTAATTAATTATATTATTATTATAATGATAAACTGTAGTTTAAAACTTTATAACAAACTTACTCACTGTGCAATCCCTTAAGTTACTCATATGCGTAGTCGTGTGGAAAATCCAAAGATCCATACATTTTTATTTTTTCCCATTTACCAATTGATTGAGAAACGCTAGTGAAATGAATAGGTTCTGTGTAAAGCGTCGAATATATTGGTTTCATGATGAAGTTTTCTTTATTTATGTATACGTACCCTATACACAATTTTTTTTTTACAGATAGAAGATAAAGTAGTATATACAAAAACGTTCAATATATTTTTTCCATAGTTTATTTTAGTCCCTATCATTACTGTTCGATAGAAATATGAAATAAACAGGATTTTTTTTAAATTTATGAGATCTTACCAAGAAAATTGAAATTTGAGATTTCCAATAAGTTATTTATTGCATTTTTTACGAAATCGTTAATAATTTAAAATAATGGTCTGATTGCGGACATACAATTTCTAGTTTCGACTAATATTTTACAATTTTCCATAAAACGTATAATGAACATAATATTATACAATTCAACACAAGATATTAAATTTACTTCGTTTAGTATTTTAATTATATATAAATTTCTAAAATTACAATATATAAACATTATTTAGGTGAATACCGACAATTATTTTTGTAATATTTAAAACAAAAATTATAATATTATGGTGGAACTGTATAATTCCACTAATAATGAGACCATTTATTATACCTACATTATTCTTAAGTTAATGAATTTTGTTCATACCTTTGTGTGTTTTAATTTAGATATAAACCAAGCATCGCTAAATTATTTGTACGAGCTTCTTGAAAAACAATATTTTTAAAATGGTTGAGTAATTGTTTAAGCCTAATTATATTATCATCTAAACGTCACTTAACGTAAAACTTAAATTATATTATTTTCATCATGACGTTTTAATGATTTTTAAAAATAAAGTAAGAATGTAGTTAGGAATTTACCTATTTTAATTTATAATGAAAAATTGGGATGTAAATAATTTTAGTGATACAGTACTGATTTCCGATGCAAACAATATTTTTGAGGCCCCAGTGCAAAAATATTTTAGAGGCCCTTGGATTTTCCGGGACTTAGGACTAATTACACTTTTACCCTTTTCCCCGTTGTAGCAAATGAGGCGTGACTCAGCCCCCTTATTGTTGAAAATCAGCTTCCCAAATATTATGTTTTATTTTCATTCGATGTCAAGTAGTTTATATGCTACACATGGATTGTTAAAAACAAATTTTTATCGTTTGTTTTCTACTCGTGGTTTAAGTATATGTCTAAAATTCAGACCATATATTGGTACCCGCTGTGTGTAGCTGTATGTTTTCCAAAATCGATTTCAAACGATACGCCATTGTGGCCAAAATATACAAAATCAAAATAAATATGTATAAGACACTGCTCGAATCTCTGAAACTGGTGTCCGGTTCATACTACCGGTATAAGGTATATAGGTTATAAGTACTACTGTGTACGAATGAGCAACAAGATTTCCACACAGGAACGATCGTTGTTCGGTACCGAATCATGAATTACCAATAAATATTGTATTGCATTGTTTGCTGTCTCATATTTTCGTTGTGGACACAGCGAAACCTCCCCAAACGGACCCCTTCCAAACATTGGAACCTCCAAATAGTGGATATAGTTTTCCGGGGACTGTCACAAATACAAACTTGATATAAGCTGAACCCTCTGAGAAATTGAAACTTCCGAATAGAGGACGACATTTCATTGACCTAGAATGTCCTCCAAGTATTTATATTATGTTTCACCGTACATATTATTATACCGACAGGCGACGGCCGATTGGCGATTATACTGTAACACCGACGACGCATCCTTTGCAATTGTACTGTGCTACAAAGCATTATTGTTACATATTATTGTGATGTAAAGACTAGCCGTGACTTCACTCCGCCGGCCACTTCACGAACATTGCATTAGACACCACTATTCAGGATGATTCATCAAGCATGTTCATCCTCCGTTTTATCCTTTAATGACGATTTATTCAATTTACGATTTTTGGCGTTTTTTTAATACGTCACGTAAAGACCATAATATATTTTAAGACTATTAGGATTTTTTTTCTATTTAAAAAGAGTGTCCAGCTGTGGGTTGTGACGTTCACGGACATTTGTCGTCTCCGTTTTACAAGTGCGTAATATAGCAAATTTTAAGTTTAGCTCCACCAGTTTAAAAATCGGGGTGAATTGACCTCTAATAAGATTTAAAGGAAAAAACCATCTAAGGCTTAGATAATGATCATTTTTTCTTTATATCTTATTAGAGGTCAATTCACTCTAATTTTTAAACTGGCGGAGCTAAACGTGATATTCTGCTGAGCGTAAAACTTGTTATAAGTTATGTGCTTGTAAGACGGAGTCAACAAATGTCCGTGTAACGTCCTCTTAAGTACTCGTATAATTATTAAAAACTCCGGAAATCATATTTTAAATAGTTGAATTATTGATGAAAAAAAAGCGAGTGAGCGTGTATTATGTCGATCACCCTGTATACACACACGCTCGTGGACGACGATGCGAAAACGGTTCGGTCGAGAATCATACGGCTCGGTGGACGCGGAGTAAAAGGCCAGCGTTTACCTAGGACAGGCTGCAGAGTTAGGCGATGGAAATGATCGCAGTTACCACCCGCTCGTGACCATATTATACCGCATACCTATGTGTACAATGTGTACAGCGATCGAGACGACCGCCGTCCGTATACGCGTTACTCACAAGCGGATGATCGCTACAAATACTTTCGGTTCGAAAGTTTTAAAGGAAAACGACGTCGGTTACCATGCGTGCGGTTACCCTTGGTACACCATCCGATCGTTAACGATTCGTTTGAGACCAACCAATGGAACACAACTCGGAGAGGATGATCGCTGTGATTTCTGCGTCGTCGGTTAGTTGGCGTGAGGAAACGCGCGGTCGACTCAGTGGCGTATAACATAGGGTACAAGCGTTGCTCAGGCATCACCTTAAATATGGGTGGGTACTGGGTAGGTATTGATAGAAGAAAAGTAGGAAACTCTATAGGTCAATATAACAGTATTATGAGGGGTAAGTCACCTAAAATTATTTGAGCAAAACCTACGATACATGCCACTGGCGGTCGTCGCCGTTTTATTTCTCCATGGCACATTCCACTCTCGATCAAACCATTTTTCACATCGTCACCCATTCGCTATAGTGCTTAGAGTGTGGTGCTGTGCTCGGCGAAACCAGTTTGTTATAATTGTATTAGTTTATTTGCCAACCTTTTCACCCGTTTCCAGAGGATTTTCGGTGGGCGTCGAGTGTCAATAGGTGAAGACCGCAGTCACTCCTGTAATTCACAAATTCCTCGTCTCAATACGACCATTGTTTACAATCATTTAGTTATTGTAGTTGCGCATATTTTAGTTTGTTGTACTTACCTATAGCCTAACTTTTTACCTTTATAACATTTTCAAGGAATCGCTAAATCCTTAAATGTCAAAAAAACATTTTTTTTTGTATCTAGAATATTGACTTGAAAATGTCAAAAATCAGAATTTTGATAAATTTATACTTTAAGAATCTAACAATAATAATATTATGTTTAGCGTGATTAAAAAGTCCCGCAGTATACTAGGGACTTATTTTTCAGAACGTGCAAGGGACGAGGGCGATCGCAAAGGGAGGTACTTTTTTTTATACAAGCACATTTTTCGTTCATAATTTTTTGCAACAAATATATTATAATATTGTAATCTTGTTGGAAAACTTTTTGTTTTATTTATCTCGTTTTTGTGTGCATTTACGAGTTGTGTAACGACGGACGGGAAAGTCGCTGTATTGTTTGTGATGTTATCTCGTCGGTTGATGGTAAAATGTTGACATTTATAAGTGAGGGGGAAAAGGGGAAAGTATAAAATACAACCTGGTCGCTAATATTCTGAATACACCTCTGAAAACGTATTATTTTTTATATGATACATTCATTTTTCGGCCCCCCATCGTTATGACTTTGGCAAATATTTTACTATTATCGGAAGAGCGTTGAACTAAGTGGTTAAATCTAAATAACTATAATATTATGACGGGGTTGACGACGTTATAGAGTACTATATAATATCATTATAGACGTAGTACTGTGGAAAAAGTGTCGTTCGTGGCTCTCTGATGTGCAGCTTATCTCTGACAGCATTGTTTTAAATCATCGTTGAGCACAGAA
>WHPZ01575187.1:0-19090 GCA_016617965.1 Macrosiphum rosae | reverse complement strand
ATATATATTATTCATAATAATGTGATAGAAATTAATACGCTTATACTATGTACACAGTTTTAATTTCAATAAAAAATATGACTTTTTTGATTTTAAGTACATAATAGGTATATAGATAACATCACTTATACTCATTTTAAATAAATAATTGC
This sequence comes from Macrosiphum rosae, assembly GCA_016617965.1. Lineage (NCBI taxonomy): Eukaryota > Metazoa > Arthropoda > Insecta > Hemiptera > Aphididae > Macrosiphum > Macrosiphum rosae. The sequence continues at coordinate 18,938 of WHPZ01575187.1, read as the reverse complement.
AAATCGTATAATAACACTACACACCTATTGAGAATTATTGAATTTAGGCTATTGACTTCAGTTGTNAAAAAATTATTGAATTATAATGAATAAAATAATATTTACGAAATAGCATTACAAGTAGGTTTTCATTTGCTAAAATTTATAATATAGGTTAGGTATATATATATATATGTGTGTGTGTGTATTAATGTTGTATTATTGTTCTAGCTATATCATTAAGTACCAAAAATCAAATATAATTTATACATTAATGCCTTATTTTTATATGAAATACAATCATTAGTGTTTGATTGTGCTCGTTAAATAAAATAATATGTAAACTTATATTTGAATATATATGGTTGTATTGATCACAGTTACCTAAATAAAACTTTAATTTATGTCTATATTATGGAAATCACTATTTAAATTATTTAAGTAATCACATAAACAGAAGTTATTTTTTTTAACAGTCACTTCTTAGCTTAACATAGCGAATACCTACAATATTTAAAATATTAGTATTTTTATATGATTTAGTAACTACTGAAAGTAAAACGTCATATAGGTAGTAATAATATAATATATTCAAATACTGTACGACGTTACTGATCCAAGTTTAAGTGTTAAATATATTTTGAAATTTTAATAAATCCCTCATCAACTATCATAATATCACCTATAATGTTAATTTTCTGAAAAACTAAATTTCTTGAAATTTCATTGCTATAAATAATATTATTGTGTTTGAATCTTAAAGTATTAATTAATATTATTGGTTTAGACAATTATTACATTATTTAGTTATTTGATATTTCAGTACGTTTCACGAACACATAAATTATTGGATTTTTTACACATATTTTGATAAATAACATATTGTGCTGAGGCTTGTGGTCTACATATTTGGTTCTTGTCTTTAATTACCTACCTATTTATATTGTATAGCGAAATAATAATATTTTTATCCCAAGAAAAGGTTAATACTCGATGGATGATAAGGTATATTATAGTACAATTGTAAAATACTCTAGCTATAATGAATAAGGAATGCTCTTTACTGTCATTAGTATTATGACCTATTATAATCTTTAATTATTTTATGATATATTCAATCACCTGCAACTATTAGGTATAACATTTACATTTTGTTTAAATAGTGTTGTTAATTTTAAAACAATTTTATTGTCATCTGGATTTGAGAATAAACTTAATGCTTATATTTATATACCTAAGAAATATTGAGACCACCGCTGTTTCCATCCATATTTATTTTTTATACAAAGTGTACGTCGTCTTTTTTTATTCAAATATTTAAATATCTCATGTTAAATCGAAGATAAATATTATAGTACTTAGAAAACTGTAAGCTCCCAACATTGTATTAAAAGTTTTTAAATGTGATTTCTTCTTAAGCAAATATTACGATTATGTCGAACTTACACATTGATATACTTATCCTCACCTCACTACTTTGAAATATCTTATTGTGTCATTGAAATAAATGGTATTCATGAATTTTGGATGACAGATGTCAACTGTTAAATCTTTAATGATTCAAAATAAGTGACCTGTCAAATTTGATGAATTGAACCTATAATACACAAGTATATCATCTAGAGGGTACACTTGAAAATCACTCATACACGTTTTATTGATTTATCTCTTCGATATATAAAGGTTTATACATATACAAACATTTAGATTATGTTTTATACAAACATGTATGTTTGTTCTAATTTAAATTTAAGCAATTTTAGTCGTTAATAATGTGTTGTTGATTAATTTAAACGAAACGGCACTGTTTATAGTATGTTTTTAGCTGTAACAATTTTTTTTTTGTTAGATAAAACAGAGTAGGTATTTACAATCTGTAATATTTATATACAATACAATAGGTAAATTTGATAGCTAATAAAAGGTACATAACATGAAATGGCGTGAGGAAGGAGAGCCACCAGTATGGATACCCTCTAACTTGTGGTAGAGAATTTTATTTTTATTTTTTTTTATGCAGGTCGGGACTCAGGAGATCTCGACACCAGTGTCTTTTTGATCGACGTAGAGGGTTATATGGCATGAATTCAATGGCTAAGTTAGAAATCAATAGATTTGTTGGGTTAACTGTTTTGATGTGGAATTTTTTATTGTAATTTTTAGGTGTCTTAGAGAATGTTCCGATTTTAAGATCTTTATGTAGTGAGAGTTTGAGACGTACCATGGCGCAGCTGTGTTTTGGCGAAGGGAAATAGACTGGAAGGCTTGTATGGACTTGTATTTGGGAGAATGGAACAATTTAAGTAGGTACTTAAATACTACTATAAAGTCGTTTCACAATCAAATAATTCAAAATAACGATATTTTCTTCAAAAATTTCATTTCAATTGAACATTCTGCTAAAGGTAGGTTTCACCTACCTAACTTTTATGGTGACACAAAGGTTTATAATTTGTAGTGTAATTCAAAATGTGGACTTGTAGAAAAAAAAATACAGTTATTGTACTGATTTCCCGGTCGGAATATTATGTTACAAACATTGCAAACTGTAAATTAAAATGTTAGTGATTTTTAATTCAATAGAAACACGATACCCTATTAAATATCTCAAAATACATATAATTACTATCTCTATACTTATATTTAAACACTACAAATTATTGTAGCTTTAAAGCTTTTATAAAGAATTTGACTTTATTTGACTTCAGTCTTACTCAACCGCCTCTCTGCAGTTATATTTTTTTGTCATATTTAAACTTGATGCCTAATATTATTTTATTTATTATTTTAACTCGACATTACTTGCTTACATCCTCTTGTTCTGACTTCTGAAATATTGTAGTATAATATATCAGTATATTACATATGATCCTACGACAACCGCATAAGTCTGCACAGTCACTAAATTCCGTATGTGCAACGCCGTGAGATCTTAATTACGTAATATATAAGTACCAAAAATCAGGGAACTCGCACTGCTGCATAGTTGAAAATATCTATCATTGTCATCGAGACGGTCAAAACAATGAAATTTTAAAAGAATGTTAAATTTAAATTCAATGATACACCACTACGTCACACGAAAAACGACTTTGAGGGGAGATAGTCTGTCAGTCTATATTGCTTAGGATATTTTATTATAATATATTCATATTGCTATTAGTAATTTGTTTTTCGATTAGCAATACACCAATGTGGTGGGTTGAAACGATTTATGCCAAAAAATATACAATATTATACTAGTACTAGTACTACTAGGTACTATAGTAATATAGAGATGTATTACAATGTCATTTAATATAATATTTAGGTACTCAGCTGTTATTAAATTATAAGCCAATACCAACGTACAGTAGACCAGTATGAATAGGTTTGTGGTTAGGTAAAATAATAGTTTAAAATGAATCCGAAAACTTTGAAAATCACCATTATTGTGTTAACTAAATAATTATATATGTAGCGGTGAAAAGTTTCAAGTCCCTACGAATAATGCATTTAGAATTACAACTAAACAATATTTACTCAACAATTTTGTCATACATAAAACATTATATAACTAAAAAATATCATATAATATTATCTAGCACTAAGAGAGGCAAAATATTTAAGAAAATATCAGATCTTTATATTACCTTTGATTTTGCTAATATACTAATGAGAAAGCCATAGCTGTGGCGTCGTTGGTACCAAAATGAAAAAAAAAAATGCATAGTACATGAATATTTGGTAAAAATGTTCAGTACATACCTACAGTTAATATTTATAACAATAAAACAGGTGCTCTGCAGTCTGCTGTACAGTAGGTTACAAGTGGGTCACTGTATAATGGATGGTATTATATTTGAATTCAATGATATAATATCATTGTACAAGAAAAACGATTCTGAGCGGAGACGGTATATCAGTCTAGGTATAAGGCATATTATATACAAATCTATGGTATTACAAAAAAAAATGACCTATAATAGGTACCTATAATAAATTCCAAATTAATTATATCACAATATCCATTAGGTACTTATAAAGCGTTATACACCAACAACAATCCGTGATACTATCATAGATATATAACAGTGCACTCTAAAAGTTTTCAAGTACCCAAGAATAATATTATTATACAATCACAACAAAATAACTAAAATAGTTATTCTAGGTTAAATTTTCAATCCTTAGACATAAAAGTTGAACATTTTATACATTTTTAACTACAAAATAATTATTCAATTTTAAATTTGATAATTTTTGTCAAAATTCGATCTTTAAATGCTAATAAAAAAAAAACTGTGCCTATGTATTTTTAATATTTTTCAACTGATATTGTAACAATATATAACGATAGGTACCCGTTTCACTCAAAAATGACCCTTATCCATACTATGGTGTGTGAGTACTACTATAGGAGCCTAATCACAACGAAGAGCTGTATCCTGTATGTCTGGTTGTATGATCCTTTAATAATTATTGTTTATGTATAAACATTAAACGAAAAATATGTATTTAATAGTGAAGTATTTTATGTTATTATTGACAGGCGGGTTATGAATTTACGTGAAAGAAAACTAACGGAGAAACGTATTAAAATATTAAATTTCTGCTGTGTTTGTGATACCAATAAAAAGAGAGGTGAAAATCATATTATATTTTAAAAAAAATGCAGAGGCGGCAATTTGGCTTAATGCGGCACTGGCTCATGGTTTAAAATTTGAAAAACTACTTAAACTATCAGATACTAAAAAATTAAACATAAATAATGAATAATTGATGAAAAAGTCATACCAAAAGTGTTCGATCCATATTGAAGCTACCGATATAATCCAGCTACCATTTATAGAATTATATTAGATAAGAATACTTTTTTTTAAATTTATTGGTGATGAATAGTTCTTAAAATTCTAACACTAGTCTTAAAAAATACAACACATTTTCTAATTAAATTAATAATTCTCCTGCCTTTATATCTAACTACAATAGGACCTCTCGATAAAAATTACAATAGATGATGCCTGCAAATCTACAAACGTTTCCATTACCTTCTTATAAAACGTTGTGATACCATACTGATAAATAATCTTTACTGGTTTACTCTCACATAGCTATAGTGTCCTGGCTTACTGTAGAACTGAATACAAAAAATACAAATAAAGTAAAACTTAAAACCTATTCATATCAATAGTTCATAAATATTAGCTTCCATCACACTTGTCAACAACAAATGTATACATTTAATATTAAAAATATTAAGTTCATGAAATAAATTATTCAATAAATATTATGTTGTAAGATTCCAATTCAAATCATTATTATGTAATTTCTTTATGTTTCAGGTAACTATATTTGAATATTAGTGGCATGGTGTTATTTGACAAGTACGATAATATAATACATAATATATAAGATGACAAACCGTAAGTATGATGATTAATTTTATTGCGTAGGTTCACTAGAATATATTATAGAAATCGTTAGTCTTAAAGTGCTCCCTTGAACGATGCATTGACATAATATAATAGAGGTAATATTATGTTATACTTGATTTAATAAAATAAATCAATTGTTTCAAATCTCTATATTTATTTACCTATTATGTTTTTTCATTTCATTGAGTTCTTTTTAATCTGTTCTAAACCCGGGCCCACAACAGATATCAAACAATAGTGGTCACCGGAGCCAAACAAATTGTATTTAAGTTATTTTTGTACGAAAGGTTTTACAGTCGTCAGTTGAAGTCATAGACTCATTTAACTTGACAGTTGGCACTGTCTGGGCGTCGCAATAGTATTATAATTATAGTGGGGAACGTTTAAGTTTTTATGTTAATTTTTCGTTTTACAAATATATTAAGAAGTATATAATATTATTAATGTTATAATATCAAAACATTTTTTTATCTCTGAAATAAATTTATTTGTGGGTCACCAGTATTTTGATTACTTTTATGGGCCCCTAAAATTGTTTGGCCTTTGGCCCAAAATCATTTTAATCCGGACTTGAACCAGAGAAAATTTTGATTTATGTATAACCAAATTTAAGTTTTTGAATAAAAGGATTGAACATTGCATGCAAATTTTCCCATATGTTATTCATATCCATATTGAATATATTATTATATAGTAACAAATTTAATTTATTTTTATAAACGTGTATAATTTGGAAAATATTTCTGAAATATTTTGTAGTTAACAATTGTTTTATTTTATTTTTATTTATTCCTCAAGAAGATAATGGGCCCCACTCAACCTGTTCGTGTGGGGGGGCCCATAAATAAAATGCATAACATTTTTGATTTTATCACCCAAATATTTAAAAACGTGACACAAGATTCCTCATAAGTTTTATTATTGAGAATTAACATAAAACAAATAGCGTAAAGCCACGTTATTTTCTATGACCGATTAAAGTTCTAAGACATTGTATAATTAAACAAGTACCTAGGTACCTAATTACTACATTTATTTTTTATTTTTTAGTATTAAAACATAACTTTCGTAGAAAGTGGAAACATTCTACTTGAACTTAAACTATCATTTTCTATACAAAGTTATATTTTCAAAATATTTAAACTCATTTGAAATTTTAGAATTTTTTTTAGTATAGTTTTTTTTTAGTGTCGACAAGAATGTTTATCAAAAAGTTGTTCATATGCAATAATTTCCCTTGGACTCAAAATAAAATTACTTTTCCGAAATCCTGGGAACTTTCTTTACTTTATGAATACATCAGATTTTGGGTAAAGTTGAGTAATTTTCATTGGCAAGCTAAAATACAAAAAAAAAACATCTCAAAATTTAAAATATTTTCAAATAAATTCGTTTTGTCAATAAAAAAAAATGTTTAATAAATATTTTTTTATCTGTCTAATATTATTAATACACCTAAAGAAAATAACATAATAACACTAAATATTAAAAAAAAAAATTATATTTCCCTGATAAATAAAATATTAAGTTTTATTAAAAATATCAAAAAAAAACATCCAAGACGTACAATTTCCATGTTCAAATAGTTATTAACAAGGTAAAAATAAATTTATGATAGTGAAATTTTATATTTAAAATAACGTTTCAGACTTAAAAAAAATGTTTAGCAACTCTTGAATAGTGCAATATAATCACGATATACTGCCTTTAAATATTAAACACCACTAATGACTGATCACTTATTAGATATTATCACCCACCTACCCACCTGACTCACCCATATATACATAGTTCTGGGGAATTTTCTCCAGTTGATATCCGTGTTCGGTGCCACTGCTGAGATCCTTGTATATAGGTGTATACATATTTATATTATTCGATGAATTGGCTAACAAATAAACCGCATACAGAGAACTGAGAATTGGGTCATCACAACAAACACCGGAAGTAATCATTGATTGTGTTTTAAATATACATATTTGTTAACAAACACTGTATTCAACTAATTACTAAACATAACTAAACAACTTCATCCAACTGTTAGATAATGAAACATATCAAAAACATTTAAACAAATATATTTATCAACTAAGTCTAGGTACGTTATTTTATACTGCAAAACAAATTATTCTCATTAGTATTTTGCATACCTGCTAAAAGCCTATTGCTGGTAGCAGTTGTTATAAATAGTTTGGTAACCTATACAAGTCTCTTTTATGCGTTTGATGATATTATATTATACCGTTTACAAGTTTTATTTTTAAATTAACAAACTTGTATGTATTTTATATTTTATAAATTGTTATAAATCGTTTTATTTCACTCTAATCTGATGAAAACTTAGAAACATGCTATGAATTAAAAGGCGTGTAATGTCATAGATATTCCAGTTAAAACGCAATAAATAATACGTCTAAAGAAAAAAGACGTTCAACATAAAAGTTTAAAGCCAATTTTCATTATTATTAATAAAAATATAATGAGCTTAATAGATTCAAACAAACTTATGAGGATTAAAATGTTTAGTGTTTATCTGAGACTTTTTCCATTGTTCGGAGAATATCATGATGATTCCAGTAATTTACAACACAACAACTGACAAAATATGGTATTGTAAAATGGTAAAAGAAGAATATTAATAACCATGGATTTTCATATTATTATCAGATCCTTCATAATTCCACAAAATTGTCATAATGATAAACACGAACCTCCCCGCTTTGCCGATTTCCAACAGAGAGATAAATTTAAATTGAAGATTATATTAACAAACAGACCGCGAAAGCCTCAGGCCCGAAGACAATCCTAAGCTCTCCTGGGAGCAGGGTAACTAGATCCAGGATTAATTGGGTCAAGATAAGTGGTCTGTGGTGAGTGGACCGCGACATGACTCCAGCTCGGAATTTCGGGAGCATACGGCGGCCACGCGCCAGCCTCACATTGGGTATCCTTGGTCGGCAGTGTTTATACGATAACCATAATAACCGTTGTTTATTTCCCGGAAATTATTTACAAGCCCAACAATTTGAACGTCATAATGAGTTTTTGGGTAGAAATACGTTATCTTAATATACTTAGGGGCAGGCTGTGCGCATTGCTTTAGGACTTTGAGTTTATATTTTATAGTAATATACTCTCAGGAAATGTCGATTATGAAAAAAAGCATATAATATGGGCATTAATATTGTAACCTAATATTTTCCAATGGTTTATTTTAAAGTGTATCGTGTTTGAAAATATAACATCACTTATTTACAAGAAAAAATTGTTTAATTAAATGTATGTGCAAAACTGTATTACTTATAATAGGTTGGTAGGTACATAATTATACATAAATACAAGATTATATGTGTGACCAAAGCATGCTGCTCATCCCCGAATTTCCAGTTATAATTAATGCATTGAACTTTAAGAAAATATGGGACGTATTATAGTTTTTTCAAAAATTCCAAAAATTAGTAATTAGTTATATTTATAATTATTGAAGAACCAAAAGGTCGAACACCATCCTTGATAAATCCTTCTCTATTTATCGTAATTAAACTGTACATTTCCTTCATATTTTAACTTCCTTTATTTATTCAAACAATTCTATAATAATCATATAATATTTTCATGTCCTTAATTTTTATAATATTATTTAAACATTTAAACGCAGTCACACGTGAACAACATTTGTATTTAGGTTACATGGATTTATGTATAAGGCAGACATTTATGATAATATGGTTTATTAATTTAATACACAAGATAGACGGTATCTTAATCCTAAACAACGGAGCACAAATAGTTTATAATAGTCCATAGGCTTTGACCTACAAAGAAGGATTTAAATTGTTAAAATATTTATTTTGTTAGATCACTTATTGAGTAAGGCTAAACATATTATAGGTATACAAAAATTAATATATAGTAACATGTAACATCTTCTGGAAGAATGAATAAAAAAAAATATTTGGTTAGTATAATAAATAGGTAGCCACTGAAATAATAATAAATAAACAATCGATTAATTTTCTTATTAATTTAAAATTTAATTTAGTAGGTAGGTAAATATTAAAAATCACGAATAATTATTATACCTGCAATAAAATTATTTTGAATTAAAACTAAATGACTCAAAACTAAACCAAGTTACCAAATGTATTAAAATAAATTTAGTACATAGTGCCTTGCAGTATTTATCCTACATATTATTAGAATATTAATTATATGTTTTACTACCCTATGGATACTTCTAGTCCAAGCAAGTTTATAGAAAATTTGGACTTAATGGAAATAAATTGATTACTTACATTTTTTTAAAATTTAGAAAAATGAGCTATTAAGCACATCTTTAAAAACCGTAAAACTTGCTGTGCTGTATAGTTTAAAATTTACATTTAACTTTAAATTGTAGCTCACATTGAGTGGATCAATGCTGTTATGGATGTGTTAAATTTGAATTCAATGAGATATAATAAATTATATAATATACCAAAACAATAATTCTGAGCGAACACCGTCTGCCAGACTAACAATGTTTTTAATAAATTTATATAAAATTGTTTTGTTTTTCATTTAGTAGTACGGGGTACGTTGAACAGCTGATTTGAACCAAATCTCAATCATTGTGTCTTATTTGTTTTATTTAATAATATAACTAGCTGGTCGATACCATTTCGAATATTTTCGTGGTAAAAAAAGATTACAGCTAATCTAAGTATTTTGAAAAATTCAAATGTTTATGTTAAATAATAACACACATAGGTAGTAATGTAAAATTTCAAGTCCCAACAAAAATATTTTTTTAATTACAAAAAAAAAATCGTAATTTTTTCGAAAAATTTCCAAAAAAAATTGAAAATGAAATGTATACATCGAGAATTGAGTTGGTTTATTTTTAGGTATATGTAAGAAAAACTATGAGGACCCTTTTATTATATTTTCAATATTTAGTTCTGAAAATTTAAAACTTTATGAAGATTTACTACCTATGCAGTTATGCAACAATTTAGAATTTTTCGTGATTTTGACGAATTTTGTAAACATTTGAACTTTAAATGCATTTAAAAAAAACCACGCCCAATTATTTATAATATAATTCTTAAACTACTATAAGAACAAGGTTTTGCGTGCATACAGACAAGAAAAAAATACTCACATCGGAGTAAAATTAATGTATTCATCGGTCTGCTCGGAATCTGAAATTAAAAATTATAAAATACATTTCATCATAAAATCAATAAATTCAACCCTCTACTCAGAATCTAAAATGTATATTTGTTTATGTGGCCCGTATATATTCTGAATAATAATGAATGTATTTCTCTATTACAAAAAAAAAATAATTTCCAAATCATGCTAAAAAAAAAAACTACAGCCAGAGACACCGAAAAAATTAGATGCATACTGTGTATGGGAGTTTTACAGGTGTTAGTATATAAATAACAATATTGTGAACGGGAAATATTTAAATTAAACTACAAATACGCAGAATTGAATGAAATGTTGTTTACATTTTAATTAAACCAATTCCATGTAAATGTTTTTTATGAATTTATTATGATTATTATTTATTTTTTTAATTCGATTCAAATGGTGAAATTACCTTATTTTTTGAATTCTATATTTCTTTTTTTTTCTAGCATTGCGATTTAAAATATGTTGGTATCAAATACATCTTAAAATATCAATTAGACTTTTATTTAATATTTAAAATGGTGTCCGTCTAACGCTGTTAAATATTCCCTACAGTATACGAATATATTCATTCAAGATTATAGAAATGTAATTTGCACAACGGTCAGTAGAACGTAAAATATTATATGATATTGTATTCATATAATATAATATATTACATAGGTATTGGATATGTTGGTTAAGTTGATGGGATGCATATGCGATTTTATATATCTGTAAATTGGGATGGTAGATTCGATTTTATTTATACGAATAATAATCCCTAACTTCATATTATATTATATATGTAATATGTATATTATAATTCATCTTTATCGGATTTACAAAGGATGGCCGAGAATAAGTTTAATATTCAGGGTCACGTATTCTTTCCCTACTCTGGAGTTCTGTATAGTATTCTGTATACTCTGTTTTGTGATCAGTTTTGGTATTACACACACGTAAACTGTAAGTCATCTGTCACTGCTTTTGGGCTTATGGAGAACATTCGAGCCTTCACCCTCAACCCCAAGTTATATGAGATGAGAAATCGTGGAAATTGATGTGACTAATAATTTTTGGTTATTTTTTTTTTATCAAATTCTATGTAGCATTACGAAAATTGTCTAAAAAATAGCGTATACCAACTGACAAACATGCATTACGTTTTACGTGTATGTTTTCGTCACGTAGCTGTGACAACGAAAAATAACATTTAAGTCCACCGTTCAATGCGAATACTCTATAATTTGTTTTATGCGTTGAAAACAATGAGTAATCTTATCGATGTATGCAAACCAGTGTGATAATAAACAAATTATCATCAACAACAGGTATAATGCTGTTTTGATTTTTTAAGTCGTCAAATAGTTTTTATTCAACGGAAAATACATTCGAAACCATAACATAATTGAATTATAACGTTTATAATAGACACATATAGGTATAGTAGATATAGTTCTTTATTATTAACGATGACTTTCATACGTAGTGTTTCTATAGTTTCTACAACACTTTATAAAGTTTTAATTTTTTTTTTTTTTTTTGTAAGTGAACTGAATTAACTATTAATAATATTTTTGCATACCGAACATACAAACTCACATGACGTATTATTTTTTTTTTATTAAATTTATCATAACATTCATTCTCGAAAGAAACAAAGAAAACTGAAATACCGCCTTGTGAGATGTTATATTATAGTTGTTGGGAAAATCGTTTATAATAATAATAATAATATGTCCAGTAAATATTACATAATATAATATAATATATCTTGTGAAACGTAATATTTTCGAAACTTTGGGTATTTGGCGAAGGCAACAAGAAAGCCAGAAGTTCGGTTCAGACGAAATTCTCATGGATCATAATTATTTATAGGAATGCAATTAGTAAAATGATCAAGTAGATATCGAGTAACCAATACAACACAGCATAAAATCTTTGGTCTTATAAATGGGTTCGTTGTTTGACAGCCTTGACCGAGTAGATATCCAATATCTATACGATTAAACGTGTTTGTGGTCACTGGTCATAAACAAAACAAGTCATCAAAATTAGAATTTGATATTTTTGAGCTTAATTTATTATTCTTCTATTTATAAGTTATTACAAAAATTTAATGTATCGATTTTTTCCTTGTTATTGTTATAAATTGACCACTATAATATAAAATCATGTTTTCTTTTTTTTCATCAATACCCAACTTTACAATTAACTTAACTACCTATTACGCTTGCATAATTATATCGTTCAACATCTATTTGTTTCGATAATATTATATGGATTGGATTAGTTTAAATTATACGATTGAAATTAACAAAAGCAAGAAAACCAAATTCGAACAAAATATTTCGCGCTTTGGTCACGAATATTTTCACCGCGAAAGGAAGATGTATTTTAAGCCGCCAAGCTTTAGTGATCATTTGTCTGTTAAAAGGTTCACTTACAAATTGCTCCGTATCCGGGGTAGGACATAATCAATTTCAGAGCCAATGAGGCACGGTATATCCCTAACAGTGACGTGACAAGTCACATTTAAGTGGCACCAAACGATACTAATATTACACGGATTGGTCACTTCTTGTATTTCAGCAGCAGCAGCAGTCCTGTTTCCCTCGAGCACAAGGTATGCATGTGTAGAATACTCAATTCTTATAGAGTTAATACAATTTAAAATTTGATCGTACAGCACATTCATATTATCATTTAGTCGCTTTAAATTTCCTCCAAAAGCATTGCATTGAATCCGTGCCATTTCCAAAATAATGACGGGAATTGTAATTTGAGTATATAGTCAGTAAAATAAGACTATACGGTCTATATATGATTAATTACTCACGGAACCAAAATCTTAATGAAATATATTAGAAACTGAAGGTATTACAAAATTTCCATTCCCTGCTTAAAACATTTCATTTTTTCAAACAATTTGCACACAAAAATTGTGTATTGTTAGTAACACTTCAATCAAATATTACTTATTTTATGTAATCAAAATTGGATTTGTAAGTATGACTTTTAACGAATATAAACTCAATGAGGTCAGAATTAATCTTAGTATTTTAAAACTAAACATCTTTAAATAAAACTACTAAACTACATTAGTATCTCGGATACGCACTTTAACTACCTACCTATATGGCTGAAAACGATTCATATTTTGGACTCAAATATTGATGAGTTATTATGACATATTTGATTTAGTCCAATGTCCGTTCATTCAGAAGATGTCACGTTTTATTTTGGAAATAGACTGACAACATAATACGAAATCTTATATCATATAAATAAGTATCTTATAACGTCAAATATTGATAAATATATTACAGTATAATATTATTTCCATCGTTGAATAAGATTATATTTATATTATTTTATAAATTATTAGATAGTGAGATTAATGAATTTAATAATTAACTATTACGAAAAGTCACAGTATAATAAATAATTAAATTACATTTTAAAAACCACATTATTAAAAATGGCTTTACGAACTTTTACAAAATATTAATTAAAGTTGGATAAAATGAAGTAAAGTTAGAAATAAACAAAGTTTTTGAATAATGAATAAGAAAGTCTCCGGTGTTTTACTTTGATTTAATAACAGCGAGACATCATTTTCTGTCATCTTTCTTTAATATTAATAGCCTTATTTATAAAGGTAAATTATAGTATAATATTAAGTAAAAGCGAGTATGAATAAATTATTCGATAGAAGTAATCAAATTAGTCAAATATATTAAATTTGTTTTTGAAAAAAAATGCATTATTAATGTTTTCTTCTATATTACAATAATAACTTTAAATCTTACATTAAGTACCTATACGACTTAAATTAATATTTTTGTAACGGGTATTTAAAATGTTGATGAGCGTTCGAACAACATTTTCATCTTATTCCATTAAACATCTAAACTATAGTATTATTTTTTAATGTTCAAAATCATGCTATGTAGTTATGGTAATGGTTACATTAGTTATGGTTCGTACCTAATGTTATAGTTTTAAATAGTATATAATAGAGTATATAATTTTAATTTCACATTTTTGTAGTAAAATAATTATATTAGTCGAAAAAAATCAAAAATATTTCCATACAATTCATTATAAGACAATATTATAAAGTATTAATTAATTATATTATTATTATAATGATAAACTGTAGTTTAAAACTTTATAACAAACTTACTCACTGTGCAATCCCTTAAGTTACTCATATGCGTAGTCGTGTGGAAAATCCAAAGATCCATACATTTTTATTTTTTCCCATTTACCAATTGATTGAGAAACGCTAGTGAAATGAATAGGTTCTGTGTAAAGCGTCGAATATATTGGTTTCATGATGAAGTTTTCTTTATTTATGTATACGTACCCTATACACAATTTTTTTTTTACAGATAGAAGATAAAGTAGTATATACAAAAACGTTCAATATATTTTTTCCATAGTTTATTTTAGTCCCTATCATTACTGTTCGATAGAAATATGAAATAAACAGGATTTTTTTTAAATTTATGAGATCTTACCAAGAAAATTGAAATTTGAGATTTCCAATAAGTTATTTATTGCATTTTTTACGAAATCGTTAATAATTTAAAATAATGGTCTGATTGCGGACATACAATTTCTAGTTTCGACTAATATTTTACAATTTTCCATAAAACGTATAATGAACATAATATTATACAATTCAACACAAGATATTAAATTTACTTCGTTTAGTATTTTAATTATATATAAATTTCTAAAATTACAATATATAAACATTATTTAGGTGAATACCGACAATTATTTTTGTAATATTTAAAACAAAAATTATAATATTATGGTGGAACTGTATAATTCCACTAATAATGAGACCATTTATTATACCTACATTATTCTTAAGTTAATGAATTTTGTTCATACCTTTGTGTGTTTTAATTTAGATATAAACCAAGCATCGCTAAATTATTTGTACGAGCTTCTTGAAAAACAATATTTTTAAAATGGTTGAGTAATTGTTTAAGCCTAATTATATTATCATCTAAACGTCACTTAACGTAAAACTTAAATTATATTATTTTCATCATGACGTTTTAATGATTTTTAAAAATAAAGTAAGAATGTAGTTAGGAATTTACCTATTTTAATTTATAATGAAAAATTGGGATGTAAATAATTTTAGTGATACAGTACTGATTTCCGATGCAAACAATATTTTTGAGGCCCCAGTGCAAAAATATTTTAGAGGCCCTTGGATTTTCCGGGACTTAGGACTAATTACACTTTTACCCTTTTCCCCGTTGTAGCAAATGAGGCGTGACTCAGCCCCCTTATTGTTGAAAATCAGCTTCCCAAATATTATGTTTTATTTTCATTCGATGTCAAGTAGTTTATATGCTACACATGGATTGTTAAAAACAAATTTTTATCGTTTGTTTTCTACTCGTGGTTTAAGTATATGTCTAAAATTCAGACCATATATTGGTACCCGCTGTGTGTAGCTGTATGTTTTCCAAAATCGATTTCAAACGATACGCCATTGTGGCCAAAATATACAAAATCAAAATAAATATGTATAAGACACTGCTCGAATCTCTGAAACTGGTGTCCGGTTCATACTACCGGTATAAGGTATATAGGTTATAAGTACTACTGTGTACGAATGAGCAACAAGATTTCCACACAGGAACGATCGTTGTTCGGTACCGAATCATGAATTACCAATAAATATTGTATTGCATTGTTTGCTGTCTCATATTTTCGTTGTGGACACAGCGAAACCTCCCCAAACGGACCCCTTCCAAACATTGGAACCTCCAAATAGTGGATATAGTTTTCCGGGGACTGTCACAAATACAAACTTGATATAAGCTGAACCCTCTGAGAAATTGAAACTTCCGAATAGAGGACGACATTTCATTGACCTAGAATGTCCTCCAAGTATTTATATTATGTTTCACCGTACATATTATTATACCGACAGGCGACGGCCGATTGGCGATTATACTGTAACACCGACGACGCATCCTTTGCAATTGTACTGTGCTACAAAGCATTATTGTTACATATTATTGTGATGTAAAGACTAGCCGTGACTTCACTCCGCCGGCCACTTCACGAACATTGCATTAGACACCACTATTCAGGATGATTCATCAAGCATGTTCATCCTCCGTTTTATCCTTTAATGACGATTTATTCAATTTACGATTTTTGGCGTTTTTTTAATACGTCACGTAAAGACCATAATATATTTTAAGACTATTAGGATTTTTTTTCTATTTAAAAAGAGTGTCCAGCTGTGGGTTGTGACGTTCACGGACATTTGTCGTCTCCGTTTTACAAGTGCGTAATATAGCAAATTTTAAGTTTAGCTCCACCAGTTTAAAAATCGGGGTGAATTGACCTCTAATAAGATTTAAAGGAAAAAACCATCTAAGGCTTAGATAATGATCATTTTTTCTTTATATCTTATTAGAGGTCAATTCACTCTAATTTTTAAACTGGCGGAGCTAAACGTGATATTCTGCTGAGCGTAAAACTTGTTATAAGTTATGTGCTTGTAAGACGGAGTCAACAAATGTCCGTGTAACGTCCTCTTAAGTACTCGTATAATTATTAAAAACTCCGGAAATCATATTTTAAATAGTTGAATTATTGATGAAAAAAAAGCGAGTGAGCGTGTATTATGTCGATCACCCTGTATACACACACGCTCGTGGACGACGATGCGAAAACGGTTCGGTCGAGAATCATACGGCTCGGTGGACGCGGAGTAAAAGGCCAGCGTTTACCTAGGACAGGCTGCAGAGTTAGGCGATGGAAATGATCGCAGTTACCACCCGCTCGTGACCATATTATACCGCATACCTATGTGTACAATGTGTACAGCGATCGAGACGACCGCCGTCCGTATACGCGTTACTCACAAGCGGATGATCGCTACAAATACTTTCGGTTCGAAAGTTTTAAAGGAAAACGACGTCGGTTACCATGCGTGCGGTTACCCTTGGTACACCATCCGATCGTTAACGATTCGTTTGAGACCAACCAATGGAACACAACTCGGAGAGGATGATCGCTGTGATTTCTGCGTCGTCGGTTAGTTGGCGTGAGGAAACGCGCGGTCGACTCAGTGGCGTATAACATAGGGTACAAGCGTTGCTCAGGCATCACCTTAAATATGGGTGGGTACTGGGTAGGTATTGATAGAAGAAAAGTAGGAAACTCTATAGGTCAATATAACAGTATTATGAGGGGTAAGTCACCTAAAATTATTTGAGCAAAACCTACGATACATGCCACTGGCGGTCGTCGCCGTTTTATTTCTCCATGGCACATTCCACTCTCGATCAAACCATTTTTCACATCGTCACCCATTCGCTATAGTGCTTAGAGTGTGGTGCTGTGCTCGGCGAAACCAGTTTGTTATAATTGTATTAGTTTATTTGCCAACCTTTTCACCCGTTTCCAGAGGATTTTCGGTGGGCGTCGAGTGTCAATAGGTGAAGACCGCAGTCACTCCTGTAATTCACAAATTCCTCGTCTCAATACGACCATTGTTTACAATCATTTAGTTATTGTAGTTGCGCATATTTTAGTTTGTTGTACTTACCTATAGCCTAACTTTTTACCTTTATAACATTTTCAAGGAATCGCTAAATCCTTAAATGTCAAAAAAACATTTTTTTTTGTATCTAGAATATTGACTTGAAAATGTCAAAAATCAGAATTTTGATAAATTTATACTTTAAGAATCTAACAATAATAATATTATGTTTAGCGTGATTAAAAAGTCCCGCAGTATACTAGGGACTTATTTTTCAGAACGTGCAAGGGACGAGGGCGATCGCAAAGGGAGGTACTTTTTTTTATACAAGCACATTTTTCGTTCATAATTTTTTGCAACAAATATATTATAATATTGTAATCTTGTTGGAAAACTTTTTGTTTTATTTATCTCGTTTTTGTGTGCATTTACGAGTTGTGTAACGACGGACGGGAAAGTCGCTGTATTGTTTGTGATGTTATCTCGTCGGTTGATGGTAAAATGTTGACATTTATAAGTGAGGGGGAAAAGGGGAAAGTATAAAATACAACCTGGTCGCTAATATTCTGAATACACCTCTGAAAACGTATTATTTTTTATATGATACATTCATTTTTCGGCCCCCCATCGTTATGACTTTGGCAAATATTTTACTATTATCGGAAGAGCGTTGAACTAAGTGGTTAAATCTAAATAACTATAATATTATGACGGGGTTGACGACGTTATAGAGTACTATATAATATCATTATAGACGTAGTACTGTGGAAAAAGTGTCGTTCGTGGCTCTCTGATGTGCAGCTTATCTCTGACAGCATTGTTTTAAATCATCGTTGAGCACAGAA
>WHPZ01575186.1:0-23481 GCA_016617965.1 Macrosiphum rosae | reverse complement strand
TGCAAAGTATGAATTTAGTTTTAGTTGAAATTCATAACCTTTCATATTTTTTAGTTTTGGACATTTACATTTTATTTCGTACTTTTCCTATCATAAATTCCTATCATACTTTTCTTGCAATAGCATTAAATTGGATTCTTTATTAGGTGGCTAAGGTAATACCTACCTAATGGTATTTGATTCTTGTTATAATAATATTAGAAATCTGCAATTAACTCAGAATAAAAGTATGCCTAAGGTACAAAGAACAAACCTTTATTGAGATTGACTATTTATCTAAATATCTTGAAAATAGTTTATTTTAAATCACGATTATTAAATAATTCTTAAAGAATTCCAACTGTTAAATTCATACTTTGAATGCGATACCTACTAATATGGGGAACTATTATGGCTCAAATTTCCAGTTATAAAAGTTGTAAATTGAATAAATATAAATTAAAATAAATGTAAATTCACATATTATTTTCATTTTAAAGTGGGTATTTTATAATTGTATTCGTTTCT
The DNA here is from genome assembly GCA_016617965.1 of Macrosiphum rosae. Lineage (NCBI taxonomy): Eukaryota > Metazoa > Arthropoda > Insecta > Hemiptera > Aphididae > Macrosiphum > Macrosiphum rosae. The sequence continues at coordinate 22,974 of WHPZ01575186.1, read as the reverse complement.
ATGGTGATAAATAGACAGTTCGAAAAAAATGGCTTAGCAATATTCTATTTTGGTGGTTTTTCCCATTGCGTTAAAAAAAACATTGAGAAATCAAAAAATGACCTCTCTAAAGTACTAATATTGATCCAATTTTGTAAGACATAAGGTACTATATGTTGAAATCAAAGCACTACTTCTGGAAGAAATTTTTTTTTACAGGATAAAAAATAAATAAAAATCATTGTTAAGCCACTAAAAATAAAAAAACAGTTGGAAAAATGTTGTTTTATTTATTTATTATCTATTAATGCGTTAGGCCTAGGCTGAAATATTGTCCTTATTCATTCCAGTTATTATTTTTAATAAAATATTACTGGCGAATCTATTTTTTCTATTTTTTTTTTTGTTCAAAATGTATTCATTGAAGTATTATTGAAAAAAAAGCTTTTGCTGATTTGAATAAAATAACGACAAAAATACTAAGTATTTAATTAATTTAACAATAATCGTATAGGATCTAATAGTGATACTTTATTGTTTACCATACACGTCAAAGTATAATTTATTATGCATTTTAGCTAAAAAAACTTATGCACGAATATCCAATTATTTATTTATTTCCCTACCTACGTCAATTAAAGTTTTTTGGCATCGAATCGCTGAACTGAATATCGTACCTACGCTTATTGCGTATAGTGTGTAGCTATTATATACTATACAAGAAAAACTGTGACCCAATGTTTGCTGCCATTATATTTCCTAAGCATATAAATTACTTTCGAATCGGTAAATAACTATTTGGAAAAATATTTTATCCATAATGTCATAACTATATGGCCCGAAATCAAAACGACAGCTCTCGTATCGGCAGGTATACATTTTCGTTTCCAGTAATATACGAGTTCCATACATTCAGCTCAGTGCATCGAGTTTATCAATAATTCTAAACCGAAAGTTTTACGATCGAGAGAAAATATAAAAACATTATAATATATTATATATAAGTACAAAACTTTGAGCTGTTGATCGTCTTACAAAATGTTTTTTTCTTATACCTATAGGTAGCTACTAAGAATTGTGAATATCATACACTAGTCCTTACAACTTCACCACATATTTTATATAATATAATATTATAATATTATGATCATTGTTCTCGACAGGCGATTGTATTGACTTGCACATAATATAATTTTGAAATCGTTTTTATCATTAAATTTTTTTCTGTGCCATATTTTATAATTTACAGTACTGAAATAAAAACAATTTTATATTGACCTTGTGTAATTAAACAGACAAACAGTTGTATAAATTAAAAATCAAATAATCGTTGAACAGGTACATTCATTTGAATAATTGTTATTATTTATTTAGTTTATTTCATTGTGAAAATTGCTCGTAATCGATTTATAAAAATAACGGTTTCATTTTGTACAACTTAGTTAATTGCATTGTAAAGCAAAAACAAAAGCTTATTTTATTTTTAAATGAATTGATAGTTGTTTATTTAATTGAGTGTGGTGTAATTTGGTGTGAAAATATGTTAAGTTAAATTGATATAAGTATATTATAGGTACTAATTGTTAAATTATATAAACTTTAGATTTTACTTTTCTATAGTACATAACAATGTTATTTTGCAATTCATCTAAACCATTATAGTCTCTTACTGGCCACTAGATTAGTTGTTTAATTTTAATAATAACAGTTTGTGCATAAAAATAAAACCGTTAGGGCCGTATTCATAGCCGATGCTTAATGATAAGTATAGCTTAAGCTAATTTTTATAATTTAAAAATAAAACATTTAAGATAATAACTAAAAGCAATGCTTAGTTAGGTCTAGACCAACAATTTAAGTAATACGTTTTCTTTTCTTAAGTCAAAGTCTCGTTATGAATTTCATTAGGGTCATAACTCGTAAGTACACATTAAGCAATACTTATTCTTAATCATCGGCTATGAATAGGGCCCTTATTTTTCAGTTTGTACGCTATAATAGATGTGCACTAAAATACTATACCATGCTATAAACAAAATATTATAAAAATATTATACCATGTTATTAAGTAACCGATTGGTATTCCTTGAATTATTTGTTTTACATTATTATATTTTAATACTCAAAAGCACTAACTAATGTTTTCTAAAGGTATTATTATAATTATTATCCACCTCATTGAAATATACCGAGAATACTTGAGGGTGTGTATGGTTGCTTCTTGCAGACGCCAACACGTTCAAAAGCTAATTTATGAGTCACCCTTTGCATGCGGTCTTGACAGTAGAATGTTGTTACGACTATTATACCATTTAACCAGTCAGATAATGGCTGGAGAAACAGAAACTACATACTATTTTATGTACAATTCGGGTAACTGCAGTTGTCTATACTATGTTTTAAATAGGTATACATATTTTAAGTTTGTAAGGAACGCATACGAATGACATAGATAATCAGAACAAAGTTATTGTTCGATATAAATATCAACGGGCGAGGACTGGTAAAATAGGGCACGGGATGCTACACAATTTAAAGGGCAAATAATTACGATTGTTGGGGCAAATTTAAAACATGTAGATTATTTATAAAATATTAATATATATTATTTTGTTTTAAAAAAACATTGAATATACGTTAAAAACGTAAATAATTAAAAATAGTTACAAAAAACTTTCAACCAAAATTGTACAATATTATAGATTACTAATAATCGTTAGTTGGTAACCATTAGCTGTTCATTAGATGTCTTGTATCTATAGTCTTTAAATACATAATAAATAATATTAGGCAAATACATTTTAAGGAAAGGGATGCTGTCATAGATAATATAAGAATAGATAGGATATGCCTATACCAGTTCCATGTGGGGCCGTGTGCTTTTTTGGGGTAGAAAGATTGTAAAGAGAGAAAGACGATATGGGGCTTTTTAAGTTTATGTGCAAAACTATTTTATTAAATAATAATGATAACATGATAGTCAGTTATATTTAGATATTTGTCAGTTTGTATTTTGATTGTTGTGCCACCTGTGCCTAGAAAATGGAAATTGGAAAATAATATTTTAACAAAATAAAATTATGTTATTTAATATTTATTATTATTTATCAATTATCATATCAATATTTGCCCCATATAACCTTAAAAATAGTATCAATTTTCATGTGATAAGTTCTTATGTCCTATCCATTCTTATATAATCTATGGATGCTGTAGCATCCCAGCATCCCAGCAGGTCCGCGCCTGAATATCGATAAGATTACCGGAAATGTTCTATACATTTCGAAATTTATGAATTTAACTTATTTTTGTAAATTAGGTACCTAGATATACTCATAATAGTCAACTGACAAAATACGTTTTCATTAAATTGATATTCACAACGTGAATTTAACGTAATATGAAGTACTAAGTCACTTATTACATTTATCATATTATATTGGTATGCAATTAATGGTGTAATATGTAAACGAATCGATACAACCAATTCAGAATGCCTCCTGAAAGTTCCCATTTTTAAATCATGATAATATAATATTTAATGCATAATTCATTTTATTATTCAAAAAAAAATTATCATGCGTAGAAATTGTGTACAAATGTGTCCTTATAATAAATTGAAATTATATCAGCGTATTCAAAACTATTGCCGGAATTGTCCCAAGTCGTTGAAAATATCTCGGGAGTTAACAACAACAAAAAATATATACCCAACCCTTTTCAACAAAACGGATTCGTGTTGAATTAACATAGTCGGGTATTTATCAACAAGGCAAAAGATTGCAGATGACGCGACAGGATAGGCTCGATGCATACATTGTTTTTATAAAACGAACTCTACATTATGATTAATTAAAACAAAATTTACATTTACAAAAAATCGAATTGTAGGCCAGAGATCCAATATTAAAATTGAAAACGTTTTTTTTCTCATCACAGCAACAATGATCAACTATATTATAATACCTATGTTGTATTAAAAATCACAAAAATAATGATTTGAACATAGGTAATATTTGTTCATTGTTCATCGGTATAAATTTATATTTTTATTGTATGTCGTTGATTCATTATCGGATATCAATAATTTTATGTTTACAATAATAATATAACAGTATAACCGTAAAACAGAGATTATAATCCCAGCCTGCAACTGTACATACACCTATGTTAAGGGGCGAAACCGCCCAAACACTAAACCAATGAGAAATGACTACTCAGTTGAGAGTTTACTGCTGTAGGTAGGAGAAAACAATCGGAAGAAAGCAATCTAAATCCGAAACAATGTGGAGTTATTAAAATCCATACGGATCAATGTCGGTGCAACAATAGGTTCTAACAATACGCTCTAGGCGTGGAACGCATGACGAGCTTTAAATGTATAGACTGACGCCTTAGGTTTTATAATGTGCATTTGTTTTAATACATAGGAAAACATAAGAATATATTATTATAGTTTTGAGTTTTTTTTTTTAGAAAAATTGAGTATTTAAAAAAAAAAAAGCTCCAACAATATAATTCCTTTAGTAACATTAATGAATAGTATTCGTAGTATTGCGTACTTTTCAGTTTTAATAAGAATTCATAATTATTCAGAAGAATCGGTCGATACCAAGTAGGGGAAAATATGCAAAAAATGTTGGACGAAATCATAATAATAATAATGTACCTACACATTATATCCCATAATTAATCCGACCGTGGACTCCCGGAGTTCCGATAAAAACCAAAAATTTCAAACCATGCGTCAATGTGAACATTGATTATAGTCGCACACAATATAAAATTACAATTTGTCGGGCGGGATGCATTACCGGATTCTGATTCTGTGCTCAACGATGATTTAAAACAACTCTGAGGCTGTCACAGATAAGCTGCCCATCAGTGGGCCCACGAACGGCGCTTTTTCCACAGTACTACACCCAGTGGCGGATCCAGTGGGAGGGAAAAGGGGGTATTCCCCCCCCCCAATCGTCGTAGTTTTCTTTTGTTTTACACTGTGTTTAGCCAATTTTAGAACTTTTTGTACTTTTTCCCTCCCCACACACCCCTCCAAAAATCAAGTCCTGGATTCGCCACTGACTACACCTACAACGAGTACCACATGTACTATATAACGTCGTGAACCACATCATAATAATATTATAGTTATTTAGATTTAGTCACTTAGTTCAACGGTATTATACGCTCTCCCGATAATAGTAAAATATTTGCCAAAGTTATAACGATGGGCCGAAAAATGTACACTTGAATGTATAAATCAATGTGAACACTGATCGGTCGCACACAATATGAAGTCAACAATTTGTCGGACCGAATTCATTACCTGATTCTGATTCTGTGCTCAACGATGATTTAAAACAATGCTGTCAGAGATAAGCTGCACATCAGAGAGCCACGAACGACACTTTTTCCACAGTACTACGTCTATAATGATATTATATAGTACTCTATAACGTCGTCAACCCCGTCATAATATTATAGTTATTTAGATTTAACCACTTAGTTCAACGCTCTTCCGATAATAGTAAAATATTTGCCAAAGTCATAACGATGGGGGGCCGAAAAATGAATGTATCATATAAAAAATAATACGTTTTCAGAGGTGTATTCAGAATATTAGCGACCAGGTTGTATTTTATACTTTCCCCTTTTCCCCCTCACTTATAAATGTCAACATTTTACCATCAACCGACGAGATAACATCACAAACAATACAGCGACTTTCCCGTCCGTCGTTACACAACTCGTAAATGCACACAAAAACGAGATAAATAAAACAAAAAGTTTTCCAACAAGATTACAATATTATAATATATTTGTTGCAAAAAATTATGAACGAAAAATGTGCTTGTATAAAAAAAAGTACCTCCCTTTGCGATCGCCCTCGTCCCTTGCACGTTCTGAAAAATAAGTCCCTAGTATACTGCGGGACTTTTTAATCACGCTAAACATAATATTATTATTGTTAGATTCTTAAAGTATAAATTTATCAAAATTCTGATTTTTGACATTTTCAAGTCAATATTCTAGATACAAAAAAAAATGTTTTTTTGACATTTAAGGATTTAGCGATTCCTTGAAAATGTTATAAAGGTAAAAAGTTAGGCTATAGGTAAGTACAACAAACTAAAATATGCGCAACTACAATAACTAAATGATTGTAAACAATGGTCGTATTGAGACGAGGAATTTGTGAATTACAGGAGTGACTGCGGTCTTCACCTATTGACACTCGACGCCCACCGAAAATCCTCTGGAAACGGGTGAAAAGGTTGGCAAATAAACTAATACAATTATAACAAACTGGTTTCGCCGAGCACAGCACCACACTCTAAGCACTATAGCGAATGGGTGACGATGTGAAAAATGGTTTGATCGAGAGTGGAATGTGCCATGGAGAAATAAAACGGCGACGACCGCCAGTGGCATGTATCGTAGGTTTTGCTCAAATAATTTTAGGTGACTTACCCCTCATAATACTGTTATATTGACCTATAGAGTTTCCTACTTTTCTTCTATCAATACCTACCCAGTACCCACCCATATTTAAGGTGATGCCTGAGCAACGCTTGTACCCTATGTTATACGCCACTGAGTCGACCGCGCGTTTCCTCACGCCAACTAACCGACGACGCAGAAATCACAGCGATCATCCTCTCCGAGTTGTGTTCCATTGGTTGGTCTCAAACGAATCGTTAACGATCGGATGGTGTACCAAGGGTAACCGCACGCATGGTAACCGACGTCGTTTTCCTTTAAAACTTTCGAACCGAAAGTATTTGTAGCGATCATCCGCTTGTGAGTAACGCGTATACGGACGGCGGTCGTCTCGATCGCTGTACACATTGTACACATAGGTATGCGGTATAATATGGTCACGAGCGGGTGGTAACTGCGATCATTTCCATCGCCTAACTCTGCAGCCTGTCCTAGGTAAACGCTGGCCTTTTACTCCGCGTCCACCGAGCCGTATGATTCTCGACCGAACCGTTTTCGCATCGTCGTCCACGAGCGTGTGTGTATACAGGGTGATCGACATAATACACGCTCACTCGCTTTTTTTTCATCAATAATTCAACTATTTAAAATATGATTTCCGGAGTTTTTAATAATTATACGAGTACTTAAGAGGACGTTACACGGACATTTGTTGACTCCGTCTTACAAGCACATAACTTATAACAAGTTTTACGCTCAGCAGAATATCACGTTTAGCTCCGCCAGTTTAAAAATTAGAGTGAATTGACCTCTAATAAGATATAAAGAAAAAATGATCATTATCTAAGCCTTAGATGGTTTTTTCCTTTAAATCTTATTAGAGGTCAATTCACCCCGATTTTTAAACTGGTGGAGCTAAACTTAAAATTTGCTATATTACGCACTTGTAAAACGGAGACGACAAATGTCCGTGAACGTCACAACCCACAGCTGGACACTCTTTTTAAATAGAAAAAAAATCCTAATAGTCTTAAAATATATTATGGTCTTTACGTGACGTATTAAAAAAACGCCAAAAATCGTAAATTGAATAAATCGTCATTAAAGGATAAAACGGAGGATGAACATGCTTGATGAATCATCCTGAATAGTGGTGTCTAATGCAATGTTCGTGAAGTGGCCGGCGGAGTGAAGTCACGGCTAGTCTTTACATCACAATAATATGTAACAATAATGCTTTGTAGCACAGTACAATTGCAAAGGATGCGTCGTCGGTGTTACAGTATAATCGCCAATCGGCCGTCGCCTGTCGGTATAATAATATGTACGGTGAAACATAATATAAATACTTGGAGGACATTCTAGGTCAATGAAATGTCGTCCTCTATTCGGAAGTTTCAATTTCTCAGAGGGTTCAGCTTATATCAAGTTTGTATTTGTGACAGTCCCCGGAAAACTATATCCACTATTTGGAGGTTCCAATGTTTGGAAGGGGTCCGTTTGGGGAGGTTTCGCTGTGTCCACAACGAAAATATGAGACAGCAAACAATGCAATACAATATTTATTGGTAATTCATGATTCGGTACCGAACAACGATCGTTCCTGTGTGGAAATCTTGTTGCTCATTCGTACACAGTAGTACTTATAACCTATATACCTTATACCGGTAGTATGAACCGGACACCAGTTTCAGAGATTCGAGCAGTGTCTTATACATATTTATTTTGATTTTGTATATTTTGGCCACAATGGCGTATCGTTTGAAATCGATTTTGGAAAACATACAGCTACACACAGCGGGTACCAATATATGGTCTGAATTTTAGACATATACTTAAACCACGAGTAGAAAACAAACGATAAAAATTTGTTTTTAACAATCCATGTGTAGCATATAAACTACTTGACATCGAATGAAAATAAAACATAATATTTGGGAAGCTGATTTTCAACAATAAGGGGGCTGAGTCACGCCTCATTTGCTACAACGGGGAAAAGGGTAAAAGTGTAATTAGTCCTAAGTCCCGGAAAATCCAAGGGCCTCTAAAATATTTTTGCACTGGGGCCTCAAAAATATTGTTTGCATCGGAAATCAGTACTGTATCACTAAAATTATTTACATCCCAATTTTTCATTATAAATTAAAATAGGTAAATTCCTAACTACATTCTTACTTTATTTTTAAAAATCATTAAAACGTCATGATGAAAATAATATAATTTAAGTTTTACGTTAAGTGACGTTTAGATGATAATATAATTAGGCTTAAACAATTACTCAACCATTTTAAAAATATTGTTTTTCAAGAAGCTCGTACAAATAATTTAGCGATGCTTGGTTTATATCTAAATTAAAACACACAAAGGTATGAACAAAATTCATTAACTTAAGAATAATGTAGGTATAATAAATGGTCTCATTATTAGTGGAATTATACAGTTCCACCATAATATTATAATTTTTGTTTTAAATATTACAAAAATAATTGTCGGTATTCACCTAAATAATGTTTATATATTGTAATTTTAGAAATTTATATATAATTAAAATACTAAACGAAGTAAATTTAATATCTTGTGTTGAATTGTATAATATTATGTTCATTATACGTTTTATGGAAAATTGTAAAATATTAGTCGAAACTAGAAATTGTATGTCCGCAATCAGACCATTATTTTAAATTATTAACGATTTCGTAAAAAATGCAATAAATAACTTATTGGAAATCTCAAATTTCAATTTTCTTGGTAAGATCTCATAAATTTAAAAAAAATCCTGTTTATTTCATATTTCTATCGAACAGTAATGATAGGGACTAAAATAAACTATGGAAAAAATATATTGAACGTTTTTGTATATACTACTTTATCTTCTATCTGTAAAAAAAAAATTGTGTATAGGGTACGTATACATAAATAAAGAAAACTTCATCATGAAACCAATATATTCGACGCTTTACACAGAACCTATTCATTTCACTAGCGTTTCTCAATCAATTGGTAAATGGGAAAAAATAAAAATGTATGGATCTTTGGATTTTCCACACGACTACGCATATGAGTAACTTAAGGGATTGCACAGTGAGTAAGTTTGTTATAAAGTTTTAAACTACAGTTTATCATTATAATAATAATATAATTAATTAATACTTTATAATATTGTCTTATAATGAATTGTATGGAAATATTTTTGATTTTTTTCGACTAATATAATTATTTTACTACAAAAATGTGAAATTAAAATTATATACTCTATTATATACTATTTAAAACTATAACATTAGGTACGAACCATAACTAATGTAACCATTACCATAACTACATAGCATGATTTTGAACATTAAAAAATAATACTATAGTTTAGATGTTTAATGGAATAAGATGAAAATGTTGTTCGAACGCTCATCAACATTTTAAATACCCGTTACAAAAATATTAATTTAAGTCGTATAGGTACTTAATGTAAGATTTAAAGTTATTATTGTAATATAGAAGAAAACATTAATAATGCATTTTTTTTCAAAAACAAATTTAATATATTTGACTAATTTGATTACTTCTATCGAATAATTTATTCATACTCGCTTTTACTTAATATTATACTATAATTTACCTTTATAAATAAGGCTATTAATATTAAAGAAAGATGACAGAAAATGATGTCTCGCTGTTATTAAATCAAAGTAAAACACCGGAGACTTTCTTATTCATTATTCAAAAACTTTGTTTATTTCTAACTTTACTTCATTTTATCCAACTTTAATTAATATTTTGTAAAAGTTCGTAAAGCCATTTTTAATAATGTGGTTTTTAAAATGTAATTTAATTATTTATTATACTGTGACTTTTCGTAATAGTTAATTATTAAATTCATTAATCTCACTATCTAATAATTTATAAAATAATATAAATATAATCTTATTCAACGATGGAAATAATATTATACTGTAATATATTTATCAATATTTGACGTTATAAGATACTTATTTATATGATATAAGATTTCGTATTATGTTGTCAGTCTATTTCCAAAATAAAACGTGACATCTTCTGAATGAACGGACATTGGACTAAATCAAATATGTCATAATAACTCATCAATATTTGAGTCCAAAATATGAATCGTTTTCAGCCATATAGGTAGGTAGTTAAAGTGCGTATCCGAGATACTAATGTAGTTTAGTAGTTTTATTTAAAGATGTTTAGTTTTAAAATACTAAGATTAATTCTGACCTCATTGAGTTTATATTCGTTAAAAGTCATACTTACAAATCCAATTTTGATTACATAAAATAAGTAATATTTGATTGAAGTGTTACTAACAATACACAATTTTTGTGTGCAAATTGTTTGAAAAAATGAAATGTTTTAAGCAGGGAATGGAAATTTTGTAATACCTTCAGTTTCTAATATATTTCATTAAGATTTTGGTTCCGTGAGTAATTAATCATATATAGACCGTATAGTCTTATTTTACTGACTATATACTCAAATTACAATTCCCGTCATTATTTTGGAAATGGCACGGATTCAATGCAATGCTTTTGGAGGAAATTTAAAGCGACTAAATGATAATATGAATGTGCTGTACGATCAAATTTTAAATTGTATTAACTCTATAAGAATTGAGTATTCTACACATGCATACCTTGTGCTCGAGGGAAACAGGACTGCTGCTGCTGCTGAAATACAAGAAGTGACCAATCCGTGTAATATTAGTATCGTTTGGTGCCACTTAAATGTGACTTGTCACGTCACTGTTAGGGATATACCGTGCCTCATTGGCTCTGAAATTGATTATGTCCTACCCCGGATACGGAGCAATTTGTAAGTGAACCTTTTAACAGACAAATGATCACTAAAGCTTGGCGGCTTAAAATACATCTTCCTTTCGCGGTGAAAATATTCGTGACCAAAGCGCGAAATATTTTGTTCGAATTTGGTTTTCTTGCTTTTGTTAATTTCAATCGTATAATTTAAACTAATCCAATCCATATAATATTATCGAAACAAATAGATGTTGAACGATATAATTATGCAAGCGTAATAGGTAGTTAAGTTAATTGTAAAGTTGGGTATTGATGAAAAAAAAGAAAACATGATTTTATATTATAGTGGTCAATTTATAACAATAACAAGGAAAAAATCGATACATTAAATTTTTGTAATAACTTATAAATAGAAGAATAATAAATTAAGCTCAAAAATATCAAATTCTAATTTTGATGACTTGTTTTGTTTATGACCAGTGACCACAAACACGTTTAATCGTATAGATATTGGATATCTACTCGGTCAAGGCTGTCAAACAACGAACCCATTTATAAGACCAAAGATTTTATGCTGTGTTGTATTGGTTACTCGATATCTACTTGATCATTTTACTAATTGCATTCCTATAAATAATTATGATCCATGAGAATTTCGTCTGAACCGAACTTCTGGCTTTCTTGTTGCCTTCGCCAAATACCCAAAGTTTCGAAAATATTACGTTTCACAAGATATATTATATTATATTATGTAATATTTACTGGACATATTATTATTATTATTATAAACGATTTTCCCAACAACTATAATATAACATCTCACAAGGCGGTATTTCAGTTTTCTTTGTTTCTTTCGAGAATGAATGTTATGATAAATTTAATAAAAAAAAAATAATACGTCATGTGAGTTTGTATGTTCGGTATGCAAAAATATTATTAATAGTTAATTCAGTTCACTTACAAAAAAAAAAAAAAAAATTAAAACTTTATAAAGTGTTGTAGAAACTATAGAAACACTACGTATGAAAGTCATCGTTAATAATAAAGAACTATATCTACTATACCTATATGTGTCTATTATAAACGTTATAATTCAATTATGTTATGGTTTCGAATGTATTTTCCGTTGAATAAAAACTATTTGACGACTTAAAAAATCAAAACAGCATTATACCTGTTGTTGATGATAATTTGTTTATTATCACACTGGTTTGCATACATCGATAAGATTACTCATTGTTTTCAACGCATAAAACAAATTATAGAGTATTCGCATTGAACGGTGGACTTAAATGTTATTTTTCGTTGTCACAGCTACGTGACGAAAACATACACGTAAAACGTAATGCATGTTTGTCAGTTGGTATACGCTATTTTTTAGACAATTTTCGTAATGCTACATAGAATTTGATAAAAAAAAAATAACCAAAAATTATTAGTCACATCAATTTCCACGATTTCTCATCTCATATAACTTGGGGTTGAGGGTGAAGGCTCGAATGTTCTCCATAAGCCCAAAAGCAGTGACAGATGACTTACAGTTTACGTGTGTGTAATACCAAAACTGATCACAAAACAGAGTATACAGAATACTATACAGAACTCCAGAGTAGGGAAAGAATACGTGACCCTGAATATTAAACTTATTCTCGGCCATCCTTTGTAAATCCGATAAAGATGAATTATAATATACATATTACATATATAATATAATATGAAGTTAGGGATTATTATTCGTATAAATAAAATCGAATCTACCATCCCAATTTACAGATATATAAAATCGCATATGCATCCCATCAACTTAACCAACATATCCAATACCTATGTAATATATTATATTATATGAATACAATATCATATAATATTTTACGTTCTACTGACCGTTGTGCAAATTACATTTCTATAATCTTGAATGAATATATTCGTATACTGTAGGGAATATTTAACAGCGTTAGACGGACACCATTTTAAATATTAAATAAAAGTCTAATTGATATTTTAAGATGTATTTGATACCAACATATTTTAAATCGCAATGCTAGAAAAAAAAAGAAATATAGAATTCAAAAAATAAGGTAATTTCACCATTTGAATCGAATTAAAAAAATAAATAATAATCATAATAAATTCATAAAAAACATTTACATGGAATTGGTTTAATTAAAATGTAAACAACATTTCATTCAATTCTGCGTATTTGTAGTTTAATTTAAATATTTCCCGTTCACAATATTGTTATTTATATACTAACACCTGTAAAACTCCCATACACAGTATGCATCTAATTTTTTCGGTGTCTCTGGCTGTAGTTTTTTTTTTTAGCATGATTTGGAAATTATTTTTTTTTTGTAATAGAGAAATACATTCATTATTATTCAGAATATATACGGGCCACATAAACAAATATACATTTTAGATTCTGAGTAGAGGGTTGAATTTATTGATTTTATGATGAAATGTATTTTATAATTTTTAATTTCAGATTCCGAGCAGACCGATGAATACATTAATTTTACTCCGATGTGAGTATTTTTTTCTTGTCTGTATGCACGCAAAACCTTGTTCTTATAGTAGTTTAAGAATTATATTATAAATAATTGGGCGTGGTTTTTTTTAAATGCATTTAAAGTTCAAATGTTTACAAAATTCGTCAAAATCACGAAAAATTCTAAATTGTTGCATAACTGCATAGGTAGTAAATCTTCATAAAGTTTTAAATTTTCAGAACTAAATATTGAAAATATAATAAAAGGGTCCTCATAGTTTTTCTTACATATACCTAAAAATAAACCAACTCAATTCTCGATGTATACATTTCATTTTCAATTTTTTTTGGAAATTTTTCGAAAAAATTACGATTTTTTTTTTGTAATTAAAAAAATATTTTTGTTGGGACTTGAAATTTTACATTACTACCTATGTGTGTTATTATTTAACATAAACATTTGAATTTTTCAAAATACTTAGATTAGCTGTAATCTTTTTTTACCACGAAAATATTCGAAATGGTATCGACCAGCTAGTTATATTATTAAATAAAACAAATAAGACACAATGATTGAGATTTGGTTCAAATCAGCTGTTCAACGTACCCCGTACTACTAAATGAAAAACAAAACAATTTTATATAAATTTATTAAAAACATTGTTAGTCTGGCAGACGGTGTTCGCTCAGAATTATTGTTTTGGTATATTATATAATTTATTATATCTCATTGAATTCAAATTTAACACATCCATAACAGCATTGATCCACTCAATGTGAGCTACAATTTAAAGTTAAATGTAAATTTTAAACTATACAGCACAGCAAGTTTTACGGTTTTTAAAGATGTGCTTAATAGCTCATTTTTCTAAATTTTAAAAAAATGTAAGTAATCAATTTATTTCCATTAAGTCCAAATTTTCTATAAACTTGCTTGGACTAGAAGTATCCATAGGGTAGTAAAACATATAATTAATATTCTAATAATATGTAGGATAAATACTGCAAGGCACTATGTACTAAATTTATTTTAATACATTTGGTAACTTGGTTTAGTTTTGAGTCATTTAGTTTTAATTCAAAATAATTTTATTGCAGGTATAATAATTATTCGTGATTTTTAATATTTACCTACCTACTAAATTAAATTTTAAATTAATAAGAAAATTAATCGATTGTTTATTTATTATTATTTCAGTGGCTACCTATTTATTATACTAACCAAATATTTTTTTTTATTCATTCTTCCAGAAGATGTTACATGTTACTATATATTAATTTTTGTATACCTATAATATGTTTAGCCTTACTCAATAAGTGATCTAACAAAATAAATATTTTAACAATTTAAATCCTTCTTTGTAGGTCAAAGCCTATGGACTATTATAAACTATTTGTGCTCCGTTGTTTAGGATTAAGATACCGTCTATCTTGTGTATTAAATTAATAAACCATATTATCATAAATGTCTGCCTTATACATAAATCCATGTAACCTAAATACAAATGTTGTTCACGTGTGACTGCGTTTAAATGTTTAAATAATATTATAAAAATTAAGGACATGAAAATATTATATGATTATTATAGAATTGTTTGAATAAATAAAGGAAGTTAAAATATGAAGGAAATGTACAGTTTAATTACGATAAATAGAGAAGGATTTATCAAGGATGGTGTTCGACCTTTTGGTTCTTCAATAATTATAAATATAACTAATTACTAATTTTTGGAATTTTTGAAAAAACTATAATACGTCCCATATTTTCTTAAAGTTCAATGCATTAATTATAACTGGAAATTCGGGGATGAGCAGCATGCTTTGGTCACACATATAATCTTGTATTTATGTATAATTATGTACCTACCAACCTATTATAAGTAATACAGTTTTGCACATACATTTAATTAAACAATTTTTTCTTGTAAATAAGTGATGTTATATTTTCAAACACGATACACTTTAAAATAAACCATTGGAAAATATTAGGTTACAATATTAATGCCCATATTATATGCTTTTTTTCATAATCGACATTTCCTGAGAGTATATTACTATAAAATATAAACTCAAAGTCCTAAAGCAATGCGCACAGCCTGCCCCTAAGTATATTAAGATAACGTATTTCTACCCAAAAACTCATTATGACGTTCAAATTGTTGGGCTTGTAAATAATTTCCGGGAAATAAACAACGGTTATTATGGTTATCGTATAAACACTGCCGACCAAGGATACCCAATGTGAGGCTGGCGCGTGGCCGCCGTATGCTCCCGAAATTCCGAGCTGGAGTCATGTCGCGGTCCACTCACCACAGACCACTTATCTTGACCCAATTAATCCTGGATCTAGTTACCCTGCTCCCAGGAGAGCTTAGGATTGTCTTCGGGCCTGAGGCTTTCGCGGTCTGTTTGTTAATATAATCTTCAATTTAAATTTATCTCTCTGTTGGAAATCGGCAAAGCGGGGAGGTTCGTGTTTATCATTATGACAATTTTGTGGAATTATGAAGGATCTGATAATAATATGAAAATCCATGGTTATTAATATTCTTCTTTTACCATTTTACAATACCATATTTTGTCAGTTGTTGTGTTGTAAATTACTGGAATCATCATGATATTCTCCGAACAATGGAAAAAGTCTCAGATAAACACTAAACATTTTAATCCTCATAAGTTTGTTTGAATCTATTAAGCTCATTATATTTTTATTAATAATAATGAA
Source organism: Macrosiphum rosae (assembly GCA_016617965.1). Lineage (NCBI taxonomy): Eukaryota > Metazoa > Arthropoda > Insecta > Hemiptera > Aphididae > Macrosiphum > Macrosiphum rosae. The sequence continues at coordinate 6,572 of WHPZ01575186.1, read as the reverse complement.
AATTGGCTTTAAACTTTTATGTTGAACGTCTTTTTTCTTTAGACGTATTATTTATTGCGTTTTAACTGGAATATCTATGACATTACACGCCTTTTAATTCATAGCATGTTTCTAAGTTTTCATCAGATTAGAGTGAAATAAAACGATTTATAACAATTTATAAAATATAAAATACATACAAGTTTGTTAATTTAAAAATAAAACTTGTAAACGGTATAATATAATATCATCAAACGCATAAAAGAGACTTGTATAGGTTACCAAACTATTTATAACAACTGCTACCAGCAATAGGCTTTTAGCAGGTATGCAAAATACTAATGAGAATAATTTGTTTTGCAGTATAAAATAACGTACCTAGACTTAGTTGATAAATATATTTGTTTAAATGTTTTTGATATGTTTCATTATCTAACAGTTGGATGAAGTTGTTTAGTTATGTTTAGTAATTAGTTGAATACAGTGTTTGTTAACAAATATGTATATTTAAAACACAATCAATGATTACTTCCGGTGTTTGTTGTGATGACCCAATTCTCAGTTCTCTGTATGCGGTTTATTTGTTAGCCAATTCATCGAATAATATAAATATGTATACACCTATATACAAGGATCTCAGCAGTGGCACCGAACACGGATATCAACTGGAGAAAATTCCCCAGAACTATGTATATATGGGTGAGTCAGGTGGGTAGGTGGGTGATAATATCTAATAAGTGATCAGTCATTAGTGGTGTTTAATATTTAAAGGCAGTATATCGTGATTATATTGCACTATTCAAGAGTTGCTAAACATTTTTTTTAAGTCTGAAACGTTATTTTAAATATAAAATTTCACTATCATAAATTTATTTTTACCTTGTTAATAACTATTTGAACATGGAAATTGTACGTCTTGGATGTTTTTTTTTGATATTTTTAATAAAACTTAATATTTTATTTATCAGGGAAATATAATTTTTTTTTTTAATATTTAGTGTTATTATGTTATTTTCTTTAGGTGTATTAATAATATTAGACAGATAAAAAAATATTTATTAAACATTTTTTTTTATTGACAAAACGAATTTATTTGAAAATATTTTAAATTTTGAGATGTTTTTTTTTTGTATTTTAGCTTGCCAATGAAAATTACTCAACTTTACCCAAAATCTGATGTATTCATAAAGTAAAGAAAGTTCCCAGGATTTCGGAAAAGTAATTTTATTTTGAGTCCAAGGGAAATTATTGCATATGAACAACTTTTTGATAAACATTCTTGTCGACACTAAAAAAAAACTATACTAAAAAAAATTCTAAAATTTCAAATGAGTTTAAATATTTTGAAAATATAACTTTGTATAGAAAATGATAGTTTAAGTTCAAGTAGAATGTTTCCACTTTCTACGAAAGTTATGTTTTAATACTAAAAAATAAAAAATAAATGTAGTAATTAGGTACCTAGGTACTTGTTTAATTATACAATGTCTTAGAACTTTAATCGGTCATAGAAAATAACGTGGCTTTACGCTATTTGTTTTATGTTAATTCTCAATAATAAAACTTATGAGGAATCTTGTGTCACGTTTTTAAATATTTGGGTGATAAAATCAAAAATGTTATGCATTTTATTTATGGGCCCCCCCACACGAACAGGTTGAGTGGGGCCCATTATCTTCTTGAGGAATAAATAAAAATAAAATAAAACAATTGTTAACTACAAAATATTTCAGAAATATTTTCCAAATTATACACGTTTATAAAAATAAATTAAATTTGTTACTATATAATAATATATTCAATATGGATATGAATAACATATGGGAAAATTTGCATGCAATGTTCAATCCTTTTATTCAAAAACTTAAATTTGGTTATACATAAATCAAAATTTTCTCTGGTTCAAGTCCGGATTAAAATGATTTTGGGCCAAAGGCCAAACAATTTTAGGGGCCCATAAAAGTAATCAAAATACTGGTGACCCACAAATAAATTTATTTCAGAGATAAAAAAATGTTTTGATATTATAACATTAATAATATTATATACTTCTTAATATATTTGTAAAACGAAAAATTAACATAAAAACTTAAACGTTCCCCACTATAATTATAATACTATTGCGACGCCCAGACAGTGCCAACTGTCAAGTTAAATGAGTCTATGACTTCAACTGACGACTGTAAAACCTTTCGTACAAAAATAACTTAAATACAATTTGTTTGGCTCCGGTGACCACTATTGTTTGATATCTGTTGTGGGCCCGGGTTTAGAACAGATTAAAAAGAACTCAATGAAATGAAAAAACATAATAGGTAAATAAATATAGAGATTTGAAACAATTGATTTATTTTATTAAATCAAGTATAACATAATATTACCTCTATTATATTATGTCAATGCATCGTTCAAGGGAGCACTTTAAGACTAACGATTTCTATAATATATTCTAGTGAACCTACGCAATAAAATTAATCATCATACTTACGGTTTGTCATCTTATATATTATGTATTATATTATCGTACTTGTCAAATAACACCATGCCACTAATATTCAAATATAGTTACCTGAAACATAAAGAAATTACATAATAATGATTTGAATTGGAATCTTACAACATAATATTTATTGAATAATTTATTTCATGAACTTAATATTTTTAATATTAAATGTATACATTTGTTGTTGACAAGTGTGATGGAAGCTAATATTTATGAACTATTGATATGAATAGGTTTTAAGTTTTACTTTATTTGTATTTTTTGTATTCAGTTCTACAGTAAGCCAGGACACTATAGCTATGTGAGAGTAAACCAGTAAAGATTATTTATCAGTATGGTATCACAACGTTTTATAAGAAGGTAATGGAAACGTTTGTAGATTTGCAGGCATCATCTATTGTAATTTTTATCGAGAGGTCCTATTGTAGTTAGATATAAAGGCAGGAGAATTATTAATTTAATTAGAAAATGTGTTGTATTTTTTAAGACTAGTGTTAGAATTTTAAGAACTATTCATCACCAATAAATTTAAAAAAAAGTATTCTTATCTAATATAATTCTATAAATGGTAGCTGGATTATATCGGTAGCTTCAATATGGATCGAACACTTTTGGTATGACTTTTTCATCAATTATTCATTATTTATGTTTAATTTTTTAGTATCTGATAGTTTAAGTAGTTTTTCAAATTTTAAACCATGAGCCAGTGCCGCATTAAGCCAAATTGCCGCCTCTGCATTTTTTTTAAAATATAATATGATTTTCACCTCTCTTTTTATTGGTATCACAAACACAGCAGAAATTTAATATTTTAATACGTTTCTCCGTTAGTTTTCTTTCACGTAAATTCATAACCCGCCTGTCAATAATAACATAAAATACTTCACTATTAAATACATATTTTTCGTTTAATGTTTATACATAAACAATAATTATTAAAGGATCATACAACCAGACATACAGGATACAGCTCTTCGTTGTGATTAGGCTCCTATAGTAGTACTCACACACCATAGTATGGATAAGGGTCATTTTTGAGTGAAACGGGTACCTATCGTTATATATTGTTACAATATCAGTTGAAAAATATTAAAAATACATAGGCACAGTTTTTTTTTTATTAGCATTTAAAGATCGAATTTTGACAAAAATTATCAAATTTAAAATTGAATAATTATTTTGTAGTTAAAAATGTATAAAATGTTCAACTTTTATGTCTAAGGATTGAAAATTTAACCTAGAATAACTATTTTAGTTATTTTGTTGTGATTGTATAATAATATTATTCTTGGGTACTTGAAAACTTTTAGAGTGCACTGTTATATATCTATGATAGTATCACGGATTGTTGTTGGTGTATAACGCTTTATAAGTACCTAATGGATATTGTGATATAATTAATTTGGAATTTATTATAGGTACCTATTATAGGTCATTTTTTTTTGTAATACCATAGATTTGTATATAATATGCCTTATACCTAGACTGATATACCGTCTCCGCTCAGAATCGTTTTTCTTGTACAATGATATTATATCATTGAATTCAAATATAATACCATCCATTATACAGTGACCCACTTGTAACCTACTGTACAGCAGACTGCAGAGCACCTGTTTTATTGTTATAAATATTAACTGTAGGTATGTACTGAACATTTTTACCAAATATTCATGTACTATGCATTTTTTTTTTTCATTTTGGTACCAACGACGCCACAGCTATGGCTTTCTCATTAGTATATTAGCAAAATCAAAGGTAATATAAAGATCTGATATTTTCTTAAATATTTTGCCTCTCTTAGTGCTAGATAATATTATATGATATTTTTTAGTTATATAATGTTTTATGTATGACAAAATTGTTGAGTAAATATTGTTTAGTTGTAATTCTAAATGCATTATTCGTAGGGACTTGAAACTTTTCACCGCTACATATATAATTATTTAGTTAACACAATAATGGTGATTTTCAAAGTTTTCGGATTCATTTTAAACTATTATTTTACCTAACCACAAACCTATTCATACTGGTCTACTGTACGTTGGTATTGGCTTATAATTTAATAACAGCTGAGTACCTAAATATTATATTAAATGACATTGTAATACATCTCTATATTACTATAGTACCTAGTAGTACTAGTACTAGTATAATATTGTATATTTTTTGGCATAAATCGTTTCAACCCACCACATTGGTGTATTGCTAATCGAAAAACAAATTACTAATAGCAATATGAATATATTATAATAAAATATCCTAAGCAATATAGACTGACAGACTATCTCCCCTCAAAGTCGTTTTTCGTGTGACGTAGTGGTGTATCATTGAATTTAAATTTAACATTCTTTTAAAATTTCATTGTTTTGACCGTCTCGATGACAATGATAGATATTTTCAACTATGCAGCAGTGCGAGTTCCCTGATTTTTGGTACTTATATATTACGTAATTAAGATCTCACGGCGTTGCACATACGGAATTTAGTGACTGTGCAGACTTATGCGGTTGTCGTAGGATCATATGTAATATACTGATATATTATACTACAATATTTCAGAAGTCAGAACAAGAGGATGTAAGCAAGTAATGTCGAGTTAAAATAATAAATAAAATAATATTAGGCATCAAGTTTAAATATGACAAAAAAATATAACTGCAGAGAGGCGGTTGAGTAAGACTGAAGTCAAATAAAGTCAAATTCTTTATAAAAGCTTTAAAGCTACAATAATTTGTAGTGTTTAAATATAAGTATAGAGATAGTAATTATATGTATTTTGAGATATTTAATAGGGTATCGTGTTTCTATTGAATTAAAAATCACTAACATTTTAATTTACAGTTTGCAATGTTTGTAACATAATATTCCGACCGGGAAATCAGTACAATAACTGTATTTTTTTTTCTACAAGTCCACATTTTGAATTACACTACAAATTATAAACCTTTGTGTCACCATAAAAGTTAGGTAGGTGAAACCTACCTTTAGCAGAATGTTCAATTGAAATGAAATTTTTGAAGAAAATATCGTTATTTTGAATTATTTGATTGTGAAACGACTTTATAGTAGTATTTAAGTACCTACTTAAATTGTTCCATTCTCCCAAATACAAGTCCATACAAGCCTTCCAGTCTATTTCCCTTCGCCAAAACACAGCTGCGCCATGGTACGTCTCAAACTCTCACTACATAAAGATCTTAAAATCGGAACATTCTCTAAGACACCTAAAAATTACAATAAAAAATTCCACATCAAAACAGTTAACCCAACAAATCTATTGATTTCTAACTTAGCCATTGAATTCATGCCATATAACCCTCTACGTCGATCAAAAAGACACTGGTGTCGAGATCTCCTGAGTCCCGACCTGCATAAAAAAAAATAAAAATAAAATTCTCTACCACAAGTTAGAGGGTATCCATACTGGTGGCTCTCCTTCCTCACGCCATTTCATGTTATGTACCTTTTATTAGCTATCAAATTTACCTATTGTATTGTATATAAATATTACAGATTGTAAATACCTACTCTGTTTTATCTAACAAAAAAAAAATTGTTACAGCTAAAAACATACTATAAACAGTGCCGTTTCGTTTAAATTAATCAACAACACATTATTAACGACTAAAATTGCTTAAATTTAAATTAGAACAAACATACATGTTTGTATAAAACATAATCTAAATGTTTGTATATGTATAAACCTTTATATATCGAAGAGATAAATCAATAAAACGTGTATGAGTGATTTTCAAGTGTACCCTCTAGATGATATACTTGTGTATTATAGGTTCAATTCATCAAATTTGACAGGTCACTTATTTTGAATCATTAAAGATTTAACAGTTGACATCTGTCATCCAAAATTCATGAATACCATTTATTTCAATGACACAATAAGATATTTCAAAGTAGTGAGGTGAGGATAAGTATATCAATGTGTAAGTTCGACATAATCGTAATATTTGCTTAAGAAGAAATCACATTTAAAAACTTTTAATACAATGTTGGGAGCTTACAGTTTTCTAAGTACTATAATATTTATCTTCGATTTAACATGAGATATTTAAATATTTGAATAAAAAAA
>WHPZ01575184.1:0-18442 GCA_016617965.1 Macrosiphum rosae | reverse complement strand
CGGACACGGTTTTTCCATCGCCTCACGTAAAGACGCAGCAGGACCAATCTCTGCTCATACCCATACGATATAATAATAACACACACAATCATATCGTACACGCGGTCGAGATAAAGTGTGGCGAGTTATTATAAGGTTACAACCGCGTGACCAACAGAGTCCGTAAGTGTGTGCGCCTATATACGTGTGTAATATACGCCTATATATACGAACACGTTCTCGGGCATGAGAATTTTCTTTGGAAAAACGACGAGCGTGAGCGAAATACCTGGTCTCTCTGCAGCCGGTATTTCACGACCCCGCTCGCGTACCTATATAATATATATATATACAAGGACCTTATGTATAGGTTGTATGTGTATACATACCTTTATGTCATATATATATATGCTCAAATAATATATTGTAAACAATGCGACGACGGCACACTGCACAGACCCGTGTTCCTCTATATACATATTATAATAATAAAACGCGACGGAAAAAAAAAGTTTTATTGTTATTATTATTATTTTACAATCATCATCTCTGTATAACGCCGCCGCCGATGTGTACGGTATTATGAATTAATTTCGTTTGCGTGCCGCTTGTAGGTAACCGCATATTATAATATTATATTTGTGTGTGTGTGTGTGCGCGCATCGTATGTAGGTACAGGGTGTGTCTCGACGCGAATGGTTTGAGTATTGGAAAATAGCTGGTCTCGGGAAAACACTTTTATAGCTTCGCGTAGAGTTATGAAATATAATTTGAGTTTAGTCTGTATAGACGATTAATACGTTTACCAAGTACCTACTGCAGGTATAGGAACATTTCCCCCTCAACACTCCGTATATGCGGATATTTTTCATCTGACGGGTCTTTTTATTCCGTTCCCCCTTGGCCCGGTGTTTGCCCCGAGTGGCCACGACACACAGCACGCTGTCTCGACCACGGACATGACATATTATTATGATGGCTGTTTGAAATTCGAATGAGCGGCGTATACATATAGCTGCAGTTGTTTAACTCTTTAAAATGTCTACACTAATATAATTATAATCTGGGTACTCGCTAAGTCATAATATATAATCTATCCGCATTCTGCAAAAACAGCCAAGACATATAATATCTTCAATAACCACCGCAGCACTTCGAAACACCCTATATAATACTATATGTGCATATATACAGGCATATAATACGGCGCACATAATATTATAATATCGTCGTTTCTGTGCTAGCTATTAATTTATATATAAATACACGCAGACTCAGGTACGAGTGCATCGTATAATATAGGAAACTAAAGGAGAGAGAGAGAGATAATAATTTCCGAGCAAAGTGCGCACGGCGAAAAACAACGGCGGCCTGCAGAAAATAAGTTGCGGCTCGAGTTTAAAATTTGCATTTACATAACAATATTATGTACGTATATGTAGGTACGATATAAGGCGCATATATCTAATGATATTATAATAATGTATCCATACAAGTATATAATAATAATAATATAGTCGATGTTTGCAGTCATCTTCTGCTGCAGTATTCGACCATAACATTACATTTTACATAGTAGGTATAGGTACATATACACGACACCGTATAGGTATATAATATTATGTTATATTATCGATTAATTATTACGTTTATTTTGCTCACAATTTGTTTTATGCGAATCGCCGGACCGTAAAAAAAATATGTTTATCATCTTACATATTATATATGTATTATATTATAATATTATATACTTTTATAAAGCAACGGACTCGCGCCCGTCCGCACGATTTTACTATATACTCTGCACAGTACACACACACACACACACACACACACATGCCGTACGTATGTTTTTAATATTACTATTACGTGTTATGTATATCTCGTGTGATGAGAGAAGACTTAATTATTATTATATGCATCGTCGTCGTCGTCGTCGTCGTCGTCGTCTGTTGTACCCATATAATATAATATAATAATATGTATATACTTATGGACACCGCTCGGTTGTGTACGCGTGTACGATGTTGTCTTTTTAAACGAGACGATCGGTTAATTACGAGCTCTTCACTCTCGAGCTGCAGCATCTCCTCAAAACGTGTATATAATATGTACTTGTATATACATATATATATGTATATAATTATATATGTATATATATATATGGACGACCGCGTATACCCGCACCATGCCTGTAACGTACATTAAGAGTTCGCATCGTTTTTATTATTCTAATTATAAAATTATAATTTATAATCGTTTAGGTTTACAGAAAAGTATATTATTTTTTTTCTTTCAATCTTTTAATAACGGAAAAATACGCGTGGCCGGTTTTCGAATAAAATATATCACACCGACAGCAAAAAAAAAAAAGCCACGAGAGTTAAACAAACAGCATTATCCGTCTTACCTTTCTGAGACGTTTTTTGCGTAACGATAGCTATAATATAGTGCAACCCTAGAAACGTCAATAATTTATTATTATAACGTTACTTCAGGTATTTATTAAGTTTTTTTAAGCCTCATACCGCATTGAGATCCGGAATTGATCACCCAATCATAGAACAATATTATTAAAAAAATTACCAAATTATTATTTAATTACAAAATTTAATCGACAAGTTCAAAATTTCTCAAAAAATGTCTATCAACTAATAATATTTTTGTTCTTAGTAATTCTTATATTTTCAATTAAGTCACAGCTAAAGCAGATAGACATTTTGGCACATTCTCCAAACTAACATACTTCGGTCAATCGCAAATATAAGATTTAAAATAAATCGATGTCGGAAATGGAATTATACGTTATTGTGACTAAATATATAATGTCGATACGCGATAGCGATTAGAAAACAAATGAGTATCTGACAGGATGTAGGTAACTATATTATAGAAGCTACACTGCAGTTTTTTTTAACCAATATAAAAATAGTACCTATATAAATAATTGAAAAAATTAGCTAAATAACGAGTTATGTAAATTCGTTTCTAATGTTGTTAAAATAACAAGTTACGAAAAAACAAGAAAATAATGCTTACAAAAATTAGAAAAATGCAATGATATGTTGCTGTAAATGACCTTCATTCCCAAGTGCGATCGCCGAAATTCAAAAAACGTAAATTACAGTATTTGTACCACGGAATTTCGCGTGACATATTAATCAAATTACGAGTATCCTATATAGAAGCATTAAAAAAGTAATAAGTTATGCGAATGCATCAATTATTCAATTTCAACTGTTTCGGGAAGGAGCAAAACATTTCTTGCCTCTCACTCTGACTCGTTGGCTCAGAGCTTATAACAACTATACCTAATGCGAAATACATGGTAATCCTCCAAGGAGCCGAAAGCGCAAACGGTGTACACAATATTAATATCGTAGTTGAACTATAGTATAATGTATAAATCAATTCGATTTCTTGGTCTGTAATAAATAAAAACCAAATAATATACGAAGCGTCACCAATAATATAGTGGGCTATAAATTATAATAATATTATTCAATGTACAAATAATATCATATTTCAATCGGCCGCGATTATTCTGCACTCCACAGCTATATTAAACTTTTTTTGTTTAAAGAATTACAAAACATTTCTTCGAGTTTCGGTGTCCATATCACAGGTCTGCATAATATATGCGTCGGTCGTGGCTTTACGCGCATCACCCTCGCGATTAATTTTTATCGTACACATTAAAACGATCGATTATATTATTATAGCGGCGAAAGAGAAATATTATACAATAGAATATTATAGCCGACAATATCGTGTATCGCATTATTATTATTATTATTATTATTATTGTATCCGTCAAAAGCGAGATTTGGTTGTTTTTTGACAACCGTTCGTGACAAATGCTTGTTTACACGCGACGTGATCGATAACGGGCTGGGTCGACAGGGTTGTGGAGGAGCAGGAGGCGAGAGACGCGTCGCTGTCGTCGTCGACGACGACCGTGGGGAATGACCGCAACACGAGTTTTTAGTTTTTTTTTTTTTTTTTTTTCGGAAAATTTCCCGCCGCGAGGAGTCAATAAAAAAGCCAAACACAAAACACACCAACACACAAAAGAAATACAAAGAAGACAAAGAAAAGAAATACAAACCGTCACACAAGTGGAGTGCATTGTCGCGGCGGCGGCGGCGACGGCGGCGGCGCAGATGTGCCGTTATCAGTTTTTTGAATCCCGAAAAAAAAAAAAAACACACGAAGTCGCGTCCGACCGCGGGGTGCGAAATTTGTCAACAAAACCGTGCGGCCATCATCGTGATTTTCGTACGCCTTTCACACCGAACACGTTTCTGGTCGACTGGCCCGGGATAATGGGTGCGACGCGTCTGCTGCGGGTGTGTATATATTGCGTACAATAATATATGTATATGATGAATACGGACGACGACGACGACGACGGTCGTGTTTATGCGCCCGTTTTGCCTTTTGAGCACAAAAAAAAAAAAACGAAAATAATTCAAACATAATAATAAAAACCCCCGGGCATTATTATAAGGCGTGTGTATCGCTTAAAAGCGTTGTACGCACTGCTCTCGTGTGTGTGTCGTTGTCAAAATATCTCACATTATCTCCATTGTGTGCGGTGTACGCCTATGTGTATTATACAGAGTCGGTCGGTCGGTCGGTCTGTCGGTCCGTCCGTCGGTCGATCGGTCCGTCTCGTTCGGCCGGCTGCTGCAGTTCGTCGCGAGACCCGCGCAATATTATTATCTATCGGCCATCTCTGTTTAATAAAGTAGCTTTATTATATTATTATATGTAGACGTACACACACACACACAAACACACTATACAGACGTTGTCGTGTTGCTATGCCGGCCGGGTGATTTATTGCCCGTAAGTAATATAATCCGCATGTGGTCCCAACGAACGAAGATATCGCGCGCACCCACACGCACCCATCACGAGCACGACTGCAGACTCGCCCGGCGCACAACCTTCGAAACAAATGGACCAATTAATAATTTATTATCGTTATAGATCAATGTGCAGTGCACATAACATAACACCGACGATGCTGCTGCTGCTGCTGCTGCACGATCGCGGGATGCGATGCTCGTCCCTGGAGCACCGAGCGAGGTTTGAGGCGCCATTCGTCATAGTCACCGTCGGCCGAAGTGTACAAATGTGTTCTGCAGCGGCCGCGATCAGTATTACACACGTCCCTCGTCCGTTGCTGTAGCACTCTTACCTACATGAGCGACAATCCATAATAATATAATATATATATATATATACGTACCAGATATTGTATACTTCAGTATAATATGTGTATTATAGGTACCTACCGGATAATATTATACTCAAGTATATGTGCGGTACCTACCGGGTGCAGATCCATTTGAAGTAAGACGCCATCAGTATTTCAAACCTATAAACCTACAGCGGTTTATGAAAAAATTTATTTTAGATAAAATATCCAAGTCGTTAAAAATAAAATTTATATTTTTTTACTATTATTTATCGACGTTATTATATTTTTTAAAACATTTACTTTATCGACAACATACGTTTTTTAGGCATGTTTAATTCCTCATTCAAAAGCACTAGATTTTTTGGATTACTTAGATGTACAGGAATCGAATTTTGGACTAGATATCTAGTTTATGAATACTTGTAGTATTTCAAGTTTAAATGAGCTGAGTGGAGTGATACAGAGGCAGACCGCAAAATGTTGGTCCACTCCTTTTAAACTGTAAACTCATAATAAACTACTTGTACGAAATACTCCAAATAATGTTCTGCTTCGCGGAATATGAAATTATAATATATATGACGTCGGTCAAAAGAGTATGAAACTTAAAAACGGATAAAGATAAAAAATTGATTTTTGAATATTATTTTTTTAAATGTTGTTTTGTAACTACATACAATTATATAAAATAAATATTTAAAACAATTGTTTGTTCTTTTCTGAGACAATGAGTATCTTGCGTTAAATGGATCACCCACCCCATATATATATAGGTAGGTGTGCTCTGGAATAACCTTGCGAACCGAATACAACTGTTTCTAAGTTTTTCTTATATATTATGTATATATATAGGTACTTACCCGCGAAAAGAAACGATATGATTGTCGTACGAATTATTATACACAACCAGATTATATTATTCACAACGACAACTAATAAAAAAAACAACACAATTTTATAATATTTTATAATAATATTTGAATATTAAAATAAAAAAATAACTCGTGAGTTGGTCATAATTATTTATTGTAGGGCTCGGATGTTGTTGCATTTGCATGTTATTGGTGGGTTATTAGATTTATTGCTATAGTAAGTACCTACGCTAGAAATTAGTTTCAAGACACCAAGAAAAAAATACTAAAAGTTAAGTATACATATTTTTAGCATGATATATTGTGATTTTATTATATAGTTTTAAGGACACATATTTTTATTTTTACAGTGTTTTATAGTACATAAGTATTTGATGATTAATAATACTATGATTTAAAATGTTGTAAATTAAAATATATAATAGAAATTAATTTTAGGAGATCTCAGTTTTCACTATAATATATTTGTATAGTGTTTTTCAAATACATAGTAGTTGGTATAAAAACACAACATAGGACATAGGGACACTTTATATCATGGTTTTTCCATCTCCAATTTTGAACTATCATACGTTATTAATATTTTACTTATGCACAATTATTATATGTGTATAATTTTTTTTTGCATGATTTAAGAAGCAGAATTTTATTCAAGGAAAATTGTAAAAGCTATTTATTTATTAATTGGTAATTTTAGAAATTATGTTTTAAAAATTTACATTTATTGAAATATTTAGGTATAAATTTATTATTTTTGTAATTTTACGAGTCTATAACTATAAATCCACATCGAATTGATTTCCCCTAAAAATATTAATTCCGCTTACAGATTCATAAAACTCTTGGAAAATATTTTGGATGTAAAAAAATCAGTGCATATTTTCAAATCATATCAACTGTACTTTTTGAGCATGCGGAATAAGCATTCAGTAATTTTACGAGAGCATCAAGTTCCGAGCCCTACGACTCGTATAATATATTATATATGTAGAAATATCTTACCTACGTATTGTGTTTTATAGGTTAGGTTATATACCCTTGTTTGATACCTTTATAGGAGTATACCTAAAGCTAATATTATAGTATATGATATGTGCGTCTGTCGTGGTTGTATTCGAGATGAGCTGTAATCGTACACGTATATAGTCGCTTTGGACTTGAAAATGGCATTTTATTAATCCCAGAGTGTCGTGCCTACCAAAATATTTGTAGGTACCTATGGTGTGGACGAGTGCGCGAGAAATGAATTAACGAACAATCGAGCGACTGCGCATATTATCGGCTGAGCGTATCAGAGTGGCGACTGCACACCCCGCGGGCTGTGGATCGGAGCTGAAACACAAAATTTACTGCTCCTTGTTTTGACCCCCGAAAGGTAAACACGCACATCGTCGTACATTATATATTATTATTATTAAACACGCGGGGAGGCGTGAACGTTCGCGCTCGCGCCCGCGCGGTTGAACGCTTTTGTCAACGGTCGATTTTTCACGGGTCATTAAGTCCTCTTCTATAATGTATTTAGCTCGACGATCGAACGCACGTATACGATATCATATACCATGCCCACCACGACGACGATAATATATCATATCGTTGTCGCATCGGCGAAATTAATATTGTTATATTATCTGCGAGAGATTTCATAGACTTCCTGCGCGCAACACACACACACACACACACACACACCACGTCTAAAATCCAATGCCCGCCCATTGTCCGGTGCCCATTATTCCTATATATTTCGCGTGTGTACAGACAGACAGACAGACACTCGTACACCGTTACAAACCGAGAACCATCGCCATCCCATTGTGTGCTCGTGCACTTAAAGCCACCGCCGCCGCGCACAAAATAATAATATAATATACCCGAATACACGCGCGTACACATAAATAACAGCGGTTATAACAATATTTTGACGGGTAGCTCGGGCGAGGAGGAAAAAAATTTAATTCAAATCGCTAATATATTATACCTAGGAATTTTTTTTTTTCTTTTTAAAGGACCGTGGAACCGTTTCGGAAAAGTCCTCCTGCGCGCGGTATACACATAACCGTATTTATATAATGTTATGGCACAATATGATACGATATTATATTATATACTTAAAACGAGATTTATGTGAAGTCTGTGAATGCGCGGATTATCAATGGTTAGTATATTTTTATTTTTATTTTTTTTTTTTTTGAAAACTCGAGAACCATAAGAAGATTTCACTTGTAAGCACGCCACACACGGCGCTGCACACACCGCAGTGCACAATACAAATCTACATTACTTCATCGTTTGCCCGTATAAGATATTTATGTGTGTGTATATAATGTATATTTTATGTATATACTTAATAATGATAGTCCGTTATAATATATTATATGATATAATATTATGAAAAGGGACAAAAACTGTGAGATACATAGTAATATTATTATTATAATAATATTCAATATGTGTGCACACAATACACAAGCCTATATTGCCTATACATATGATACGTATACCTATACATACGTATAGGGTGGCCATAGGCGTGCGCAGACTTAAATTTCTGGTCGAGCCTAGACAAATTATAGTGCCCTAATATTTGGACAGCGCCCCCATTTTTTTTTTTTTTTGATTTTTTTATACTTTCACGACAAACACAATTTTCATGATCTCCACGAACATATTATTATAATATAATATTATAATAAATATTATAATAAAATATTTAAATATATACGCACATTTTACTATGCCCCTAAAAAGTTTCAGGTCGATCTTGGGCTTGACCGGCTCTCCCCGTGCGCACGCCTATGAGGGTGGCTACGTATAGCATCCAAGATTTTCAGATCAAAATGATAATTATTATTGAAAGGTGTAATATGAGAATAATGATCTGTTGTTATTCGAATCTATACAGCGATGTCTATATAATATAGTTATGCCCCCACAGACATATTATAGAGTGATTTCTGCAACGCGTTTAATACACCCATATTTGTGTATATAATATATAATAATAATAAATACTATTTGGAGATATCACGGGTATGCGCGATATTGCAACGGTAAATTGGTGTGTTTGGCATTTAAAATACGCCACGTCTTATATAATGATTTGGTCTCGCAGTTAATATTTCGTACCCATATAATAATAATAATAATATATAGGTAGGTAGGTAGGTATATATAGTACCTGCTAAAATAATACGACGGATTGTCGTACATTTTCTACGTTACAAAACCGACAGACTATATTATATGCGTACATGTGTTTCAGTTTTAGACTTTGGTTGATTATTATCGCGTATATATTATATAGGTATAGGTTTGCAAGAGTGTTTCTTTCTCTCTCTTAACTTGCACAGTACTGCCTATACGCATCGCATTACCGTACACATCTACTGTGTACACAGTCGTAGTGCTTATATATATATACATATATGTACGGTGTATATTATATATATATATATATGTACCTACGTGAAAACATTATATTATAAATTACGACACATTACTTCACTGTAGCCGCGCACGATAATTATTGGTGTTCTAACTTCTGCATTTTATCTTGACACCCAACCCCTCGGGGCGTGCGCAAAGACTCTCCTTCAACGACTCGTGTGTATGTTATATAGAGGTCAAACCTGCTCATCACCGGACGTCTGAACAAACGAGACTGTGTGTGTATACATATATATATGCGAGTGTAGCTGCCGCAGCGAAACGGTGTAAACATAAAGACAAATGTAGGTCCATCCTCTGTTAAATATTATAAATTAGGTATTACTATATTTTGTCAGTGTTATTTTTTTATACACACGCACACACATATATATATATTATCTCGTTTATGATATCACACCATATTATAATTTAGAAGAATTGATGCTGCTTCGCGGCTACCGGCGGCTGTGCAGTGTAAACATGTTAATATACTTCAGCGTGCACGAAAGCACTGTGCTCGTGTATTAAACATTTTTCAACATTAGACGAGATGGTATCTCGTATATTAACCCCTTTGCCCTCCGTTCCGCAATCGCAAAATAACTGTTCCTAAATAGTCTGCACATCAATAATAATAATATATAACATCCGTCTGACGCCGGATCTGTCGTACATAATATATAAATAGTACCTACCTATATGATGGTATTATAATTTATACACACACGCTAACGAGCTCGAATCACTCTGATTTCTGCCGGTTCAAAGAAAAATAATAGTTTTTATTAAAAACCATAATATTTCATTTTTTAGAATATTTTTCCATTATAATCGTCATCCTCGGCTGTCGAGCGATATAATTACATTAGGTACACTATAAAGTTGCACTTACCATTTAAATGGGACGCCAGAGTAAGGACGGATAATGTCAAATTGTATTAGTATATACGGCAACGAATAGGTAATAGTATTTTTTTATTTCCAGCAGTAAATGACAAGATAAGTATTATATAGGTATAGGGTTTTAACATTTCATGACATTTATTTTCTAGAAATATATCATGAAATATTTCATTTCCGTGAAAAATAAAAATAAAATTTGTGTTATATCTAAAAGTTTATAATCGTCTATACTTCCAAGTGAACATTTTTAAAAGTTAGTTTATTGTATGAAACAAAGAAAATATGTAACATATTTACATACAAATGTATCAAATCTATAATATAACAAATTTAATCATTGCCTTTTAACTCTTAAGTTACAACCTCATAAACCAACTCGACATCATAAAATATTGTTGAGAGCCGTGGATCTGCGAATGCATATTATATTATACTATATTATAATTATATTCACAATGTATAGACATAAACCACTCGTTAGACGTGACCTTTTACAATACACAAAATATGATCTAAGTATTAAATAAAAGAATCCAGAGCACCTTCACATCACTCAGTCATATACACACACATATACGACTTTTGTACACTTTATAATTACTGAAAATACCTACCTACACTATTATTTCATTCACTGTTGAAATTGACTTCGACTTTATTCCAAACCATCATTAACTTTTGGGTCACTGACAGTCTGAATACAACAATATTTTAAAACTCATATAAAAAATGTTTTTACTCTCAAAATAATTCCAGGAATAGTTTTCATAACTACATATAGAATATACAAATATAAAATAATAAATCAAAAAAAAAAATAATATATTTTTCTTTATTTCTAAGTGTGTAATCAATATATTATTTCTAATCATCTATAACCGAACACATTTATAAGAAGAAAAAATATTTTTCATAATTTCATTGAAATATTTCAAATTCAGAACCCTATATAAGGGTTAATACCCTAGGTATAAAATTTGTTTTAAATAGATGGATCATCTTTAAAGCAATTTTATAGGCTGTGCCAGCTATGGCCTGTGATGATAATATAGTTCCATTTATCAATAAATAATTTGATTATTTAAATAATAGTAAATATATTATAATGATATTATGTTATATCACCTTAAATATAGTAATAGTCTACAATATATAAGATAGGTATAGAGAATAGTATTTATTATTTACAAATATCAGATTTTTATAAGACAAACAATTCAAATGAATTACGTTAGGTGATTTCAAAATTAAATGTTTAGATATCTGTAATACGATATACGCATAACGAAGAGTGTAATCATTTTAATTGTTTAATTAATTCGTAGGTTTTAAAATAAATGTTATTACTCGTTACTATATGACATACGCGCGTTATCCCGTTTTATATCATACTAAGCCAATAATAATTGTATTTATGTATAAATAAATTATACACTCAATAAAAACCCACTTGGTTATAGTTTTAAAATGTATTAAATAATAATTGAATAATAATTGTACACTACCTCAAATTAAACACCGTGTTAAATGCGTTTGCATAGGTAATAATTCAAGGTCAACTTAATTTAACACTGCAGCTATACCAGTTGATTATGGCATTATAATACGAATTAGTAGAGTTATGACGGAAGTTTTCTTCCAAATGTAAACTCATAAATACGTGCACAAAAACAAATACAAACAATGAAATGTATTTATCCGACAAAAATAAATCTTACACAATGTTTGCAAAAAAAAAAGAGAAAGGCTGTTATGCTTTCAGAAATGGGACTGCAGAAATGCCAATATTTATTTAAAAAAAAAAATGTTAAGCCTTGCAAGGTGCTGGTACAGTGCATATTATAATTATTATTTACTAAAACGTATGCATGCTCACTAAAACGTTTTGGATATATTATCAAGCGTATATAACACGATAATCTGTTAAACATTTTTTTTTTCGTGGGACAACACTATGAATTACAAAATATTTTGAACTTGGAAGTAAATACTAAATTATGAAGAAAAAAAATAAACACAGAGGATGAATATAATAACATGAGTGATATTCGTTGCGTATAGCCTACGACATGTCCGACAGCAAAGGCGTCATTTCAACTTTTTTTTCGTTGGTGCCAAAATGTTTGCAGGCCAATCAGATCATTAACAGGCCACATACAAAACTTTTTTTTGGAAAGGGGGGGGGTCAAAAGGGGACAAAAGCTGTAGAATATCTGTATGACTTATTTAATATGTCACTTATATTAGTATAAAAATATCACAATATTGTTACTATTTTTGACGAACTATATGTGTAGGTACTTTCAATGTATTTATTTTATATTGTGGATACCAGTGTACAGTGGTTAAAATGTATGAGTATCAATCACCTTTATAATAAGCTACCTAACCGAACCTAACCTGCACATTTGTTCACCCTACATACTCAAAATATATAATATAGCTAGCTCAATAAAACCAGACATTTATTTTATTGGTATCCTTCATCGCAATGTTAGTGTTATAATTTTAACAATTATAATATTGTGGGACCACGAAATCACTTCAAACATTCTTGGAAATCAGGCATTAGTACAATACATTTTTTTTTTTTTTGAATACTGAAAAAATATAAAATATATATAATATAAAATACTTGGGTATATCGGCGCTTATATTTGTTGTTGGCAGGCCAAAGAAGGCATTTTACAAAAAAGTTGGAGCGAATGTACATCCTGCATCCCCCCCCCCAAAATGACGCCCCTGGCCGACAGTAAGTTTACGGTGCAAGTAACGACACCGACGACAGTATTATTGATTTAATTTATGTGATGAAAACCTGCAGCTCGCCTGCAGACACGATGAAACGCCATCGTGCGTCGCTGATTCGATTGGCGAAAACGAGAGAAAACCGACAAATAATGTGTACTCTCAATATAATTATGGACAGCGCATATGAATATGAACGCATATGAAGGTATAATATAGGTACGTAATGTGTATATACCTAGTGAGCTCGGTCGGCGCGGGTCCGTGTGCCGATGATGGAATATCGGAAACACAAAAAAAAAAAGAAAAAACAGTTACTCGGGTAGTCGGGTAGCTTGAAAAAAAAAAAAAGATACACATTATAATAATAACGCGATACACAAAAATAACATAAAATACCATAATGTGAAGAGAAAAAATCGTGCGGAGGCGGCTGCAGCGCGCATTCCGAATATGATAATAATATGATAATGAGAGAAGAAAATTTCGGGTTTTTCGTATACTTACCTGGGCACCTCTATATAACACATTATAAGTTCACGCGGTTTGAGCGAATTACGTTCGCGAGCCGCGTGAACACGTCTCTAATAATAATACTATCACAATAACATGGTTCTGGGCAACGCACCTACGTACATAATATTATGCATTATACAGACATACGTGTGAAGAGATCGTGATCGTGATCTTCGCATTACGCGTCGTATACACTCGCATGATATTATAGGCGTATTTATGGCGCAGGGTGTCGTGGACGAAAAACACCTCCGGATTTGCGCGCGTTTATATCAGCCGCTCTGTCATCATCACCGTCATCGGCACTATCATCATCATCGTCGTCGTCATCGACGAATCTAAAAAATAATAATAATAATAAATAAATAAATATAATATTGCACACCGCTGCAGTTATATACATATATATATATATATGTGTGTGTGTGTGTGTGTGTGTGTGTGTAATGTATATATATATGTACACGTTGTATATACCCGAGACCAGCGTACCTATATGAGTGTATAAGTGTAGTCGTAAGGTCAGAATAATGTGAGCGCGGGGGTCATACGAAATGCACAAGCACGACCTGGCCGGCCAGCGCCTGCGGTTTTTTTTCATTTCTTCACTTATTCTTCAATTTTTTTATTTTTATTTTATTCATCCTCCGCTTTTCCATAATAATATTTTATTTTTTTTTTTTTAGAAAGCGCCGCACACACACACACACACACACAACAGCACAATCATCATCGCCTCGTACGATTTTTCTCATATATTTCGCCGCTCGACCGTCGCGGGCGTGGAAACGAAAACGAAATATAATAATAAACGGTTACATATTATTATTATGGTCGTTTTCTAACACTATACATTGTATTGGCCTGCTCGCGAGACGATGGAGGTATTAATATTTTAACCTCCTGTGTACACGATGAGCCATATAATCGTCGTCGCCGTCGCCGTCGCCGCTGTTCCCGCGAACGAAATTGAAACGGCGGCGGCGGTGTCGAAAACTTACGGTCGACTGTGCGCACCGCCGCCGACAGAAAAACCTCTCTCGAAGAAAATACCTATAAGGCATATTAGGTATTAGGTCGTCTCTATATACAGAGTGAGTGTGTGTGTGTGTGTGAGGTCCGCTCCGTTATTACGCACACATGCGCCTGTCCCGCCGGCGACGTGCATAATTATAATATTATATTAAAACATGACTTGAAAAATCTGCGAGACGTTTGCCAGTTCGGCGGAAATGCGTTTGTATATACAGCTATTATGTAAATCTCGTGTAGTTTGACGATGTATACGAAATCGTTTTGAAAACCGATACGAAAACGGATATTATGATATGCTCTATACCTATCGTGATGTAGGTATATAACTCAACGTAAGTAACTACCACGCCAGCTATAATGCTATATATATGACGAGACGGTCGCGATTTCGCCGATACCATGATATACCATTTTATGCTATGTGTATAATATGTAGATTGTTGGTATACTCGGGCTCTGCAGTGGAAATTAGTTTTTTATGTAAATCCCAATAGTGTGATTTCGACGCTTCGTTACGAAAACAAATAATCATAATAATATTATATCGTCACGTATATATACGCTAGTGCCTCGTGGTGTTTGAGGATGGCACATATAAGGCGCGATTTGTAATAAACCACGTTTTTTTCTACTTAGGTTTCCATAACGAGTAATAAGCAAAATTAATTGATAGTATTGGTGTGGTGTTTTACCGACAGGACGTTTACTTGAGGCTGTTTTTTCTTTTGCACTTTTCTAACACTTTCTACTAACCGAAACGTGCTGCAGGCTTTACAAACATATATTATACAATCGTACAATTGATTCAAAACAATTTACTATTAATTTCATCTAAAATTACACGTGAGCGTCGAATTAAATTGTATATAAAATAAATTGCTCCACAATATCCAGTGTGATATAGCAGTATTTAAGTAAAAAAAAAAAGTTGACTAGAAACACAAACATTAAACAATGATTGCAATACAATTTTATAAGTGAGTACCTTAATTACCAATATCAAATAATAATATATATATTGTACATGGTGCTTGGAAATTTTTATTATGGTCGTTTTCAAAAGTAGCCAAAAGAGTTTAGGTAAAAAAGTAAAAATAAAGTCATACATATATTTATATTTAAATATATAATATGAATTTCAAAATTATTAAATAAACTTTGTATAATATATTATTATTGTATATATTTAAATATGATTGTATTATGCCAGTTTTAAATTTAAAACATATACATAGTAGATTTTTAAAATTTATTTGGGAATCTTTGTAGGTTACTATCCGTACTTCCCCCGCTTCAATAGTGTGCGCTGTTAGTTTTGATATTAGAGTGAATTGTCCTATCGTAAAATTTTTAGTTAAGAACATTATTACCTGTATTCTCTCGTTGGTTTAAACGACATTTTAATTTTTAAGTGAGTTATGAGTATGTAAAATATCGATATATGAAAATTCATGCCTCACCTAAAAATTAATATATCTTATAAGAACGACTAGAGAACACGGATAATAATTGTCTTACCTAAAAATTGTATAATAGGTCGATTCACTATAATATCGAATCCAACAGCACACTACTGAAACTGGTAAACGTAAATTTACTATGTCGTAAGTGTGTAAAACGGAGACAGCATATACGAGGGTGAGACGTCCTCTTAACTTTTGACGATAATTCAGTAACCTTTTGTATTTTGATTTTTATAATAGTTCTTTTAAATCGTTTATATTATATTATAATCAGAGCTGACGTTGCAGACCCAATACATATAGGTGCGCCTGAATCCCGCTTATATACGGATGCGCATAATAATATTGATTTGATCGTCAAACTGCAAACCGATCGATCTTGCAATAATTTAATATAATAATAATAATAATAAATATAATATCAACGGTGCCCCCCCTCCCCGTACGACGTGCGTAGGTTTTGTACAATTAATGCTGCAGCAGTGTAGGTAAGTACGTCGGAAAAAAACCGATCGCTTGAGCGTACAATTTATATATTATATAGGTATCGATTAATTAGTGTAAGCAATTCGAAATCCGTGAGAAGCGTATGATAATAATATATTGTATGTGTACGCAATCGCGAGGCATATAATATAATATATTGTGCAGCTAGAAGAGGAATATGCGAGAGGAATTAAATGCGTACAGTATATAGGCTCGGACTGCATTATGATCTGGCCTTATAGGTCGGCCGTTTGGCGCGGGGACGAGCGTGGGTGGAGGCGGACGCTCTATATTTCACCTCCGAGCAAATTTATTACGCCGTCTTGGAAGTTTATAGCAGGCACGTATGTATAAGCGGCGGCGACGTGTGGGCAGATTGGCCGGGGTAATGAGTTCGGCGGGACGTGAACGCTTAAAAACCGACGATTTTTCAACCATGGTTGTAGTTGGACTCGGTGTTCCGCCGAAACGCGCGTGTAAGGCGCAGGCTGTGTACGATTAGGTGCGATAAAGTGATCGATGTAATATTATAAATCAGAGTAGTTATTTTGGGGTGTTGTACGTAGTAGACATATAGGTCCGCTCACATTACTCGACGTTGTCTATTTTTTCTATTATACAGGTGCTATAGGTATACTAGCAGGTAGATATATGATATTAATTTATAATATCGTATCATGTGTATTTCAATACCTAGTATTGATTTTTCTCGATTTTCCCTGCAATTCGTTGAGAACCCATTTTCTCAATAAAAATTCCCAAACAATAAACTAACACGATAAGTGATGATGTAATAGAATAGAAAACGTCATTCGATATCTAAATACAATATATAAGTAAATACCAGGATACTTGAACAATCGACCGGTTATTATACGATATAATCAGCCTGAATTCGATTAATTACATTTTGATTTGGTAATCAATAAATTAATCAACCATCTGCGTGCTTATGATAAATCACATTCGGCATAAAAGCTGGAAAATATTCGACCTATATAGCTGGGGTTGCTATATTATGGTACCTACCAATGTAAAACAAATTATTGATGTCCGCTGTGATTCGCGCGTTTCTATAATATAGCAAATGACGGCCCCGCGAACAAATTTTATCCAGCTCAAAGACAGTAAAAAAAAGGTAAAAACCGTTAATATCATACGTTTTACTGATGTTATTCATCATTTTTGTTTATTGGTTTTTATAGAGACGTTCGGTAATTTCGATGGCTCGCGAACAATTTCTATAGATTCGTAATGTTGCCCTTCAAAAAATATAAATAATAAATTGGTGACCCCTGTACTATAAAGTCATAGAATATAATATAGAAATAACACTCGATCAGCTGATCGGATTTATGTTTACCCGAGATCCGGAGTCTGAAAACATGGAAACGAGCCTGCGCACCAACCTTTCGACATACCGAGGTTACACTTTTGTTTACCCAAGTTACTGAAACCTTTACTGACGCGGTTTCAATACTACAATCCGGGCGATTTGACAAGCCACGCGGTGTCGTAGGTCTGAAGCTAAGGTCTAACTTCTGTTCCAGTAAACGCCGACACGATTCACTGAAAAAGTGAAAACCCGAGTACGGAGGAAGCTAGTGAAAAAAAATGCAAGTCACAATATTAGTATTCGCGATCTCGTTTATCGCAGAAGCTTTTCGAAACGACAATATTATTGTGATCACTTTTTGCCCGTCGTTGACAGTAAACGATTTCGTTACGGTATAAAGCCGGGTTCACAATACACCGAATGATGATTTCGTATTTTTAAGTTTATACCAAAATGTAATACCAAT
>WHPZ01575182.1:0-17652 GCA_016617965.1 Macrosiphum rosae | reverse complement strand
TAATAAGCTGAGGAAAGTTAAGTGTCAGCTGTCAATTAAACTAGTTAAGTTCATAAGCCGATTAGAAAATTAACTAACTAGTTAATGCCCACCTTTGGATATACTATTATATATATTTATCAAACTGAATCTGATCGTACTAATTGTCGTAATCTACTTCAATATAGATAATCATTGATTTCTATACACTACTTTTATTTCAAAAATTCCTCCAAAATGGATAACAACGATATAAATGTACTAAACGAAGATGTAATACAAATTTAAAAGTATTGCAGGCTAACGAGGATATCGTATCATCGTGTGGACATCATATTAGACATATTGTAGTATAGGTACGAGTATTATCTATACAACGCGTTCGGCTTAATAATTGCATGTGTTATATTTTTTTTTTAAATTGTAAATACAGATTTTATTTCCCCACATTCTAGTGAGATTTTTGTACCATACTTATTTTTTAAATAATTTTGTGTAAAAAAAAAAAATAGACATATAACTCTAAATTATATCAATGTAAACCATATTATGTTAAAAATTTAAAATTAATCATATTAAACTTATTTGGTTACCTTGAGTGTGACTGACTACTCTAAAGTCTAGGACATAACGTAAAGTCGTCAACTTTAAATTATTAGTAACATTTTGGTAACCAATATATTTTTGAAACAAAAGGTAGATAGCCAATTCAACAGTAACATTTTGGGAACCATTTCAAAGATACTCATTGAGGGTAAAATATTGACTACCTATTTGTATTGGGGAGCCAATTCAATTGCGCCCGTTCTCTTGTGAGTCTGAGTATAATTAATGTATTGTGTTATATTGCTTTATGCAAGACTGGTTGTAACAATAAACATTGTGCACGTCGTGTGCAATAAAATAGACAGAAGTAAATGTCACGGTCACAAGTATTTATTAAATAAAATAAGGTACAATTTAATAATAAACATTCAACAATTATAACACATTATTTTGAATTTTAAAAACTTACATATTTATGTTTCATTTTATATTATTTGGTATTCACGCGAAAGTCTGGTTTATAACAATAATTACCTATGTATTTGGTAAATATAAGATTATTAGAAATAACTAATAGTTTTTTTAACTATTCATTACTTTACCTATGTATTTTAATTCATTTAAAAAATACTTGAATACATTTTGTTTGTGTTTTTTATAGTACAACAACGAGTTGATATAGCTAGAGGCCATGCGATTACTAAAAGACGTGGTGCGATTAAACACCAAAAAGTACACATCGTAAAAGGGCATAAGTTTTTAGCTAAATTTTTCAGACAGCCGACGTTTTGTGCATTTTGCAAAGATTTTCTATGGTAAGAAATGGAAACTAAAAATTTACCTTTATACCTATGTCCTATGGACAGTATGTAAAATATAAAACTGAATACAAATATTCCTTTAAGAAATTGATCATTTGTCATTTTAATATGTTATAGGGGTTTTGGAAAACAAGGATATCAATGTCAATGTAAGCACCAACATTTATACATTGTATATACTATATTATATATATAGACATATAGTATATAATCATGATAGTTTAACTTTATGTCTCTATAGAGTTAATAAATTGTAAAATAACTGTAAAATAAATAATAATGTATTTAATTAAGTATATTTTGTTGATTCAAGTAATTTTTTTTTAGCTTGTCAAACAGCTGTACATAAAAAATGTCACGACAAACTCCTTATACAATGTCCAGGCACCGGGCGAGATACAGAAAGCACAGTGGTGAGTCAATCAAACTACAAATGAAATAGGCTATTGTTATTCATTTGTTAGCAAATTAGAAAACATTAATTAAATGAACAATTTTAAAATATTACAAAAGGTAGGTGTCTTGTAAAATGGTTAAATCATAAAAAGATATTAGTTTTGTTATTAAGAGATAGAGATGATCCCAATAGAAAGAAATTCTAAAAAGTAAAAACTATCTTTTGTATTATATAAGTTGACGTTAGTTGACGTATTTACATTAAGCACGTGTGGACCATGTTGTCGTACTTATGAAATTACTATGGTCCATGACTAATGAAAAAACAAAGTAATAAACATAATACATCAACACAACACATGGCTGAGCTGGTTATTAAATATCAGCAAAAAAATACATTTAGACTTTAATCGTTTATTTATCAAACAAATATCTAGAATATAAAAATTGGCATATTCTTACAAATTAATTGTTACTAATTAGTAATTTTAATAAAATAGATAGTTATTACTTATTTGTAATATATTTTTCTCTAAACACGTTTCATTATTTAAATGCACTAATAATATCATTGATTGGTTTTTAATTTAGGTACTCTATATTATATATGCATAACTTGCTAAAAAATTGAACTATCGTAAAAACCTACATACAAACACAGATAATGTTTTTACCATCAAGTTTCATAATAGTCTATTTACTCTAATTTTTTTGACTAACGGAGGTAAACGCGTTCTGCTGAGCGTAAATTTGTTAATATGTTATTCAATTGTAAGACGAAGACGACAAATGGCCGTGTAACGTCCTCTTAAGATATTCAACACTTAAAATACAAAAGAAAAAACCTCTTTTAGATATAGGTAGGTCATATACGGCTTCCAAATTTGGGGCCCTGCAAAACCCGCGAATATTCGCCCTATTCAAGCCTTCCAGTCAATCACCTTAAAACTTATCACCGGTATAATATCACCTCCATAATGACCTAAAAATACAAACTCTAAATAAGCTTTCAAAAAGTCACTATAAAAGTTTCCATTCAAAATTAACAAACTGCATAAACCCCTTCATTCAAAATATGTCCTCTCTTACATTATACCACAAATTCTCCGTCGATTAAAAAGAAATTGGTCTAGAGATCTCCTATAATAGGGGAAAACAAATTTCCTGAGGTTCTGTTAATGGACGATCTCCTTCACTCAATTCATGTTTGTATATATTTTTTTATGTTATCCTTATAACCAATTATTTTTATTTTGTAAACAGATTGAATAGGTATATTTTAAAAAAAAAAAGGTACCTATAGGTAGTATCAGTACCTATACAGTAATAATTTCCAAAATTAAAATGAATTAAACTAAACTTAACTCTGTTTATATTTATTAACTGATGAGTATACATAGTCTTTCTTTGTAATTTTATCCTCTGTAAATGAAATGCGTTCTCTTTTTTTGTTTCCTCGATGCACGAAACTTTTTCTAAATTACATATTTCTATTAGTTCTTATGTAAATACCATAATCATTAATCAGCTAGTTGTTTTGTTCGATGAGTAGTTCAATAATTATTCTCAACATTTGTACATCAATTATAAAGTATATTATTATAAATCTATAATTTAGATTTTGAATCAAGCATCAATTATAATACTTTTTCAAACTTAAAAACTATAAAAAGAACATGTAATTTGCATAATTAAACATAAACTTAAATTGGCTTAAATTTTAGATAATTTAGGAACCACTAAAAATTAGGTATAGGATAAAAGTTCCAACAGGACATAATTCACGTAAAAAAATTGTAAGTTGAAAATGGCACTTATCATCTCTTAGATCATATATCTTATAGATATTATGTAAGATAGTCCTAAAGAGTAAAGACCGAAGTACAAGTCGTGTAATGAATTAAAATTAAATTTGTAATTTGTATGTTATTTTATTTTAAATATTATAATGATATTATGTAAGACCAGGTACGAGATAAGGATAGGTGGGGCAGTTGAACGTCGATTGACAAATAGTGTTGTAACACTATTGTAACTTGTTTGTTGAAGTTGTGCTATTGGGGAACTTGTGTGGTGCCAGTGGAATGTATTAATTAATCTTTTTATTTTATCTAGATAAAAATAATTACAATTTCAAAGTATCCTTATGTTGTCTATTTATTATAATTAAATTTTTTTTAAAAAAAAACACCTCATTGTAAATTTAATACAATCATTGCTCAGAATCTAAAATCGACAAAAAATGTAGTTTAATCATCAATATGAATCATATGTACAGCACATTACAAACATACAATGGAATTCTTGTATAGGTACAATAAAAATATTTAAAAAAATGTAATTGAGGATAAATGCGAAATTACATAATAAAGCAGTTCAGCAAGTGTCAAGAAGCTACGTTTTTTAACACAATTAGATAGATACCGTGGTGGCGTGGTGTAAATGTGTAATTATATATTAAGAATGCGAGAGTCTGTCTGTATGTCTGTTACGCATTTACGCCTAAACCGATGAACCGAATACCGATTATTTAAATGGCATTTGGTACAGAGGTTGAGAGATAGATAAGACCTTGGAGAAGGACATAGGCTAGCTTTTATCACGAAAAATGGTAAATTAGAGGTGCTCAAACGATGAATTTAAGATTCACAGTGGAATTAGAAACTTTTTATTTGTTTATAAATAGTTGTCATCATTGGTTACAGATTATAATAGTAATAGTAGAAATTAGTATTTTTTTTTTTGTATATTGGTTACCATTGGTTATTCGTGTAGATCAGGTACAAGCACGCATCAAATCGAATTTTTGCATATTGCCTACCAAGGTGGCTGAGTTGCACTTAAAGCCGCTCATCGGCGTGTCCGCAATCCACAGCAGGTGGATTGCCTATACTTGATATGCTGTCGCACATTATCTGCGATCCGACGTAGTCGGATTGTCTATCAGGGTGGCTGAGTTGCACTTACAACGAGTTACACCCAAAAGGAGTTGAACAATCACAAATTTTTTAAGAGTTGTCATTTTTTAAGGGCACCGAAGGGCGCGGGATCAGTTGGTATAATCATATATTACGAATTTTATTATATTATTTTATACATTTTTTTTTTATTTATATATTATTATTTTTATTTTATTAAATATACGACACCACCGTCATAGAAAAACATGTACAAAGGTAATACTTCCTTTTTTCAAGTCTTTGTATACCTACTTCCTATATAATCCTATATTGTTTCAATTTTAAATTTGGTGATAAGTTAAATTACACAAATTTGTGTAAATTCAATCTAGAATATTTTATGTACCTTGTTTAAAACTGTCGAAATAAATGTTGTTTACTTGTTAGTTGTTTATAAAATTACACAATTTTTAATTTTACTGTATATAAAATATAAATATGTTAAAATTATATAATAAAATAAACTTTAGCACGTATCGTACGTACGTCGTTGCATGTAGTGCCTATAGTGACCAATGACCATAATACATAAGTGGTGGTAATGTATATATTTCTTTGGTGAGGCGACTTAGTGATTTTGAGCGTATCTTGTCATTGTGTCAATTTAATGTCTGTGTTAAATTCGAATGAAATTATAAATCATTATATTCCTAAAAAAAAAAAAATGATTCTGAGCGGTGGTCAGCTTCTTTGTTTTTATCATTAAAATTATATTTGATAACACCCATCGGTGGCATAGCCAGGATTATGAAATGGGGGGAGGGTTCAGTATAAATTAAACAAAGTTTTTACAGTTTCCGACTTCCGTGTATAAATAAATTTAGGGTTCGGGACTTGTTGCA
The DNA here is from genome assembly GCA_016617965.1 of Macrosiphum rosae. Lineage (NCBI taxonomy): Eukaryota > Metazoa > Arthropoda > Insecta > Hemiptera > Aphididae > Macrosiphum > Macrosiphum rosae. Next base: position 12,108 of record WHPZ01575182.1, on the reverse strand, counting down.
CTAAAAATTATCGAAATATGCAGTCGACATTGTCAATATTGCAACTAAATTGCAGCTAAATTTTTATATTATTTTTGAAAAATGCATAAAACATATAACAATTTTGGAAATAAAAAACTAAAAAAAGGTGGGAAAGTCGATGTCGCTCTGCTGTACAGTAGGTTACAAGTGGGTCACTACATAATGGATGGTATTAAATTTTAATTGAATGATATAATATCATTGTATACGAAAAACGACATACAATTTTATTGACATTTATAGAAAAAAAAAACTAAAAAAATTGAAAATGAACTCGTTAACAGCATAAAACAAGTCAAAATATTTTGTAAATGTTATGGTGTATATAAAATGAAAATATAAATATTCAGTCAAATTTTCATTTATTTACATTTATTTGTTTTGAATTACATCAAAATAAGAAAATCGCTACATGAAATATCGAGTGGTTTAAGACCTCCCCCCCTGGCTACGTCACTGACACCTATGTTAATTTTATTGTAAGAAAAGTATTTTTTATTAATAATATTATATTATACTGATATGGTTAAGTAGAATTTGAATTCTTTATTGACAAAATTTCCGATACTGATTATTTATTATCATAGAATTATATCCTCAAAATATAGGTAATTATATATAATATTTTTATTAGTTTTAAATTAAAATTTGTTAGTAACACCGATGTACCGTATAGAATGGTGTAAATAGAATATTTTAAATAATAAATTGCTTAAAGTTAGTTTAAATATTTTGAAAATTTCACTTTGCATAGTAAATAACAATATACCTATGTATATTATTGTATGTTGCTATGTATGTTAGCAGTAAAAAAAAGTTTTGGGGGCCCTGATTTGAAAGTACAAAATATAAAATAATAATGAAAACAAAATAACATGAAAAAATGATTTATATGAATGCATTAGGTAATTTAAACTTTAAAGCAATTAAAGCCAGTGGCTTAAATACTTAAGGTGGGAGGGGATAGGGTTGTTATTTTTCCCTAGAACCACAAAAAAAAGGATGGTATAATGGGACATTATTTTTTGCTACTGTTCAAAATCTAAGGAAAGATTTTTCCATACGACTACACCATTATCTAGTAACTAGTAAGACAGGTATCTGCCTAAAATAGGGCCTAAACTAAAATATAAGAGGCTCGCCTATACTAGACACATAAAAAACAAGGGTTGAGGATAAAAAGGATTAAGATCTAGGGTTATAGTTAGGTTTAGTACCTACTTAAATATTACACCTACAACTGTTACAAGAGACTGATAATAAATCATAAATTCAACTATATTTATCAAAAATATAGTTGTTAAACACGAGATTATTGTAGTAGAGTACAAACAGTGGAACCTAGTAAAACACTGAAGCCGAAAACCATGCTGCTTCTACACAAGTATTAAGGATACAATTAAAATATTACAGGGACAGACCAGGGAAGAGGGCTAGGGACCCCGCCCATCTAAACATATTATTTTTCCAATTTTTTTATAATTCTATAGATCTTGATATTACTATACTCCAGTTACAGATAATATGCATAATAATTATTATATTATATTATATTATACATATCTGTGGACTTTGATTCAAATTTAAATCCCCCCCATATCTTTGCTCTGGATCCGTGCCTATGACATATGGTTTACCTAACCTGGTTAAGAGGACTTTACATCGACATTTGTTGAGTTATGTTTAAGACGTACAAACAGTTTACAATAGGCATAACTCGCTTTAAAATTAAAATATAATAAAACCCTATGACATTGCCCAGATAATAATCTTACCTTTAATTTTTTTAAGAAAATTTTTAATATTTTTATTCACCCTAACTTTTAAATTGACGGGGCTAAACCATAGGCGGAAATTTGCCATAATTTTAGAGGGGGCTAATATTTAAAAACACTTTATTGCATATCAAAGCCACTTGAAAATATAATATTACCGTAAACACCATGCAAAACTAAGCATGATTTATTTTAAACATACTATAGGTGTTATACATTTATTATCGTACATATACTTGAATTTTAACTTTAAATATATCAGAAAGATAATATAAGTTATACAAATTTTAAAGAGAAACAAAATTATTAACAACTATTTATTTACAGTAACAACCTTGTTATCTAGTTATTATATTAAAGTATTTATTTTAAAATAATATATCTATGTTTTTTGCAAAAATTAATGGATCCAGTATGATTTCTCTATCAATTGTTTTGGAAATATCATTTTCTATACTAATGATAGCTAAATTGTTGAATCTATTTTGCAATATAGATGACCTCAATCATGTTTTTATTCTTCTCATTGCTGAAAAACTATGTTCACATGTTGATGAACTTATGAGGAAAGTGAGTGAAACTTGCATACGATCAGTGGCGAAGCGTCATAGGATACAAAGAGACAACATCTCCCCACTTAAAAATTAGAACACGGGACAAATAAATTATTATTATTTTGTTTTATAAAATATTTAAGAATATGAATTTAATTTTATATTATAAAATATATGATGTATGTTTCAGTATTTGATAAAATCGGTTTTTCGTTGTATCTAGTGTTGTACAGTTATAGAATTTTTAAAATATATTAGAACTTCGCGATACGGCCGTGCGTAGAGCGGCGATACGCGACATTCTAAAATATATGGTATTAAATCTAAATCTAATAGACGTTGCAACCCAACGTCTCGCAAATATGGGTGCGTGGGTACAGGGGGATGCTATAATGTGAGTGGGGTTTACTAGTACTCTATGAGACACGTCTCACCGTTCGTAATTACCTCAGTTCTTAATATTTATTATCGACGTCGCTGTCGCATTGTCACGCTATCGTGATAGGTATACGTCGTACGTGTTTCTCAATATTTATTGTTTTATATTGTAATTTGTCCTCGTGGGCCATGGGCTGATGATTTAATTAATGTCATTCTTAACGATGCAATTATTATTAACTTCTCATACCAAAAAAAATGCGTACATTTGGATTTGTTACTATATATTCAATTATCATTTTAATTAAGTTGTAACGTTTCTAATTTTTTTAATATAATATTTCAGTTCGTTTTTAGTTTTTGAACATTTATTTCTTACTAGATAGATAAAATAAAAATGGGATATAAGTGCCATTTTTTTTTCAGGGTCTCCCCAACCAAAAATCACACGCCTCGATACTGCATAAGATTATATTATATGTTTGGATATATATCTTTAGAAAGTACTGAAATCAAATCTTCTAAACTAATACTGCTTTTTCCCGTTGAAAAATGTTTATAGTTTTTCACAACACACATTTCTGATTGAACACTTATACTTTTTACATTAATAGCTCCTAGACAATAAACAATAATTATCTTTCATATAGTAATTACATAATAAGAATAACTTACAATATATAAAATGAATAAATTATAAAAATTCTATTTTGAACCCACAGTTCTCAGAAATTAATAAATTCAGTAATATTCAATTTTGATAGCAAGTTTTTCAACCAAAATTACCTTATATTGATTAATAAACAATTCACTCTTTTTAAAATCTAATTTGATGGAATTGTCTACAGCTTCAGCCATTTGAAGACTATCAGTTGAAAACCTTTTCTTTAAATTTACAATTACATAATAACATAATATTATAATTATATTCTGTGGCCATAACACCAGATTAAACTGGCTGTGATACTTTACATTTTATTACGCTATGGACTTTGGTAATAGAGTCAGAATACGAACGCACCAGATATTTTTTTCCAAGATTTTTTTTTTGTTTGTGTTGCAACAATATTTGAATTGAAAGTTAATATTTTACTTATATTATGTTTGAGGGGGCTAATTTTTCTGTTTGTACGTTTTGAGGGGGCTTAGCTCCCTCAAACCCCCCAAATTTCTAAACGTGATCTGCTGAAACTTGCTATGTTACGCACTTGTATAAGACAACAAAATATGTCGGTGTAAGTGTAGCATTCTCTTAAGTAACATTTAAAGCTAGAGATTCAAACATTTTAGAAACATAATGTGGTGAAAATTGGGAGGGATTGTAATTTAATTACTATCCCTCTAGGCTCTAAGTAATTATGAATGTAAGTAGTAGGTAATAATTTATAATAGGTACTGACAATGATTATTAAAATGTCGGATATAACTTGATTGGTATCTATGGAAATATAGTGTATAATATATGTATAGATAATTTATAAGACGGAAAGTAACTAATAAGACAAATACTTTCAGATGGGTAGTTTAATTACTCATATATGGTACTTACTGGGTATATTATCTAGTTTCTTAGGTAGGTACTCTAATAGTTTAACTTTTAAGTACTAATATACCTAACAATAGTTTAATATTCGAATATGTTATGAATGATTTGGGAATACTGCTAATATCTATTATTTAATTAAGTAATATTATTTAATTACCTTCACGGTGCTCAGCATGCATTATATAATTTGTAGGTATACTATAAATTATTCATGATTAAATACGTTTTCGTAAAAAATATTTTTGATAAGAATTCGATAAACCATAAATTTACTTATAATTAATTATACATAAATACAATTATACTCCTATAGTATGATAATTTATTGATACATAATATCATATAGTAGTAAAGTAGTGAATTCTATTAACTATTTAGTATTAGATTATACACATTCATTAAATTACCTATTACCAACTTATTCAAATTAATGCAGCTCCAATTTGTAACTATATAACTAATATTTCTGATGCAAGTGTATTTTTAATAATTTTAAAATTTAAGATAAAACATTTTATGTAAGATTTTGTAAAATATATTTTATGATTCAGTATACTGTTTTACCGTTTAAAATTGCAATTATTATGTTTAATTAAGTTTGTTTTATACTGCAGTACGCCTGTATTCAATTTAAATCCATAAGCTATATATTTTTTTCTATAATAGTTAATTTTAATTTATATTGCTTTACAGTATTTAAGAGAACGGTTCAAAATAGATGTACCTCATCGCTTCAAAGGATATAACTTCATGTCACCAACATTTTGTGATCACTGTGGTTCACTTTTGTACGGGTTATTCAAACAAGGTCTAAAATGCGAAGGTAAGACTTATTTATATTCGTAAACACAGTTGCATACGTTATTATGAGTAAAACACACGATTTAAAACATATGTTTGGTTTATTGTAACATTTAATATTCATCTAGTGGCTAGCTCAATTCGTGGGAAAGATGTCGCTGTAGGTATGAGGTTTTTTTCGTGGCAAATATCCAATCAAAAACCAAGTTCATATGGATATATTTTACATAATATTATGCATTATAACAATTATAAAGTCAAACGCATTTATGTTTATAGTTTCGAAATAAATCAACGGATAAGGAAATATTTTACGACATGGTTCAATGTGTTGCCTATGTAAATAAACACTACGAGAGTTAGTATTATTGTTGTTGATTATCACTAGAAATATAATTGCGAAAACAGTCCGCGTTCCGATGTGCCAAGAAAATGTTTTTATAATCAATCCGGACTAAGTCATTTTTAGCTTGACGTTTCGCCAAAACTTAATTTTTTCAAAAGCTATCCTGCACTTTATAGTTTATACCACACGCATTGCATGTCGATTAAAGATTATATATGATGATTTCAAACAAAAAATACAATCGTTTTTTAATCACAATCTTCTGACATATTTTGCACTGGGATGTATAACTATCATGCTTATTGGAAGATACCCAATCTGTCAATTCACCGTAGCATAAATCTGACATTACTCTATTTTTTTTTAAGTCTATATGGCATTTGGCATAAACTAACATTCTTTATGGCCAACTTTCAAAGTTCACATTGTTTAGGTAAACGAATTTAAAAGTATTTTGTGTGCAATGGACAAAACCGTATTGTATACTTAATCTGTCTTAATACAATAATAACATGTTCCTGGTTACATTTTTTGAATTAGTTCTTACTTATGTAAATACCTAAGTATAATAATTAGTATTTGAATGCAGGTACCTATTTCATGGAGCTTTAATATTAGAAATCCAAATTTAAATAACTTAAAATTTTTATTGAGTTTAATCAAAAATTGAACTTTAATAAGTTATTGAAATATAAGCACACTATCATGTGCACTACGTAGTTTGTGCCACAGTTTATCGCAGTTGCCAAATTTAATCTATCAAAAATGTCGTATGTATTAATAAGTATCCATTTTATTATGTTTGGTCCGCTTTTTAGACAATCTGGTGTTTTCAGGTGGGCGCTTTGGCAAAAAATGCTATACTTAAATCTTGCAATAATGTTTGGCAATGATAATTTTTTTCATAGTACTATTGATTTTTGACCTTGGTATAGTTTATAACGTGGGTGTAAATGTTCGGGTAATTTACATTTACAATTGAGTACTTGTAATGATCCTTTTTTAAGTATGATGTGAACACATAATGTTTAGTGTTCTAAAAAGCTAAATTTCTATGTCTACACATAAGTCGACCTTGACGTAAACTAGGTGAGACTATAACTATTTTTGCACGGTGCAATGTTCCATTAATTTTTTCTCAAATATTCTTTAAGCCGTTGACGTGTGCTGAATGACAAGTTTAATTTTAAGTTTCTAAGTGATTGAGTTTGCCGTTGTCCATGAATAATTTTTAAAACTATTTAAACAAATTGAATATTGATAAAAAAAAAAAATAATACATTAGCCTTTAGAGGAAGTATTTTGATAAAAAAACATCAAAAAAAAACCCACTCACCAATTTTGGAACGAAAAAGAATGTGAGATTTGAAATACATAAATTGTTATACAAGAAGACGAGTAAGGTATATTGAAACTAATTTTTGTCATTTCAGAAATATGTTTGTGTGTAAGCATTTCGTGTTTTAAATTTCTTTTGGCAGTCGTCCAAGCCGTTTAATTCGCTTTCGGAGCTTGCCAAACGTGCCAAGACATCAGCTCAGCCGTTCGTTCGGTCGGGAAGCGCCCGTAGTCTTCAGCGCGCATTAATGTCGCATCAGTATCGTGTTCAAAATGTGCTTGTTATTATTTTTGAAAATCATCAAAGCCCGTAACTAATTCGGTCAGTACAACCCATATGACGACTAATCGTAATAATGCATTTTTGATTAGAACTTAGCGTATACTAATTATTTGCACAATTTGCACGATGCCGTTTTTTTCCGACTACGGCAATTACTTGCACGGGTCGGCTCCGTTCTCCTCGCAATATTACAGTCAGCTGCTGCCCTACCCCGGGTCGAACCCCGGTGGCCGGTCGGCGTTCCGGGCGCACGCGGTCCGTAGTAACTACAACTCGATGGTGGTCGAACAGACACTGAGGGCCATACGTAGAGGCCCGGGCGCGGTGGCCGCCCGACACTACGCCCGACCGGTGCACGTAAACGCTTCGGAAATCGACGTGACGTCGCCACGGCGGCCGCGGCGGACGACCGCGACAGATACGGCGGCGGACGATGTGGCCGGCGGCGTCGGTGGTGGCAGCGTCATACACCGTGGCCGCACGGTGGTCCGGTTGCACACCAACAAAAACAACTGCAAGAGGTCAGAAAAACCGGTCGAGAACCAGACGGTACCGACGGTCACCGTCGCGGACACCGAGCCGTCGGCGCGCTGCACCGCGGGTTCGGAGCTGCAGTTGGAGGAAGGTCTGGCGAAAAAGGGCACCATAAAGCGGCACACGTCCGCGGGCGTCAAAGTGCCCGTGAACGATGATCGCCGGCCGTCCGTCACCGACGAGATATTGCGCGAGCAGGAGGCGCTCTTTGACACGATGATCATGGAGGAAATGGAAGGGCAGCAGACGAGGGTACGGCGCAAGAGCTACCCGGTGGACATGGGGGGTGGTGGTGGTGGTGGTGGTGGTGGGGGTGGAAAACAGCCGCATAGGACCAGGGAAACGCGGAAAAAATCGGTGGCAGCGGCCATGGTGTATGGAGAACACGCTGACAAACTGGCAAAGAACAAGACCGCCGGCACCAACTGGAAGTTGAACTACGACGTGATCATCGAGGAAAGCGGCATTGAACCGGTAAGTTTTACGTTCAAGCTGAACAATAAGAAGAAAAAAGAGAGTGACAGTCGAAGCAGTGATAACGGTAAGCTCGACGCTAACCATAACGTAGTCATCAGAAAATCGCATGATAACGATAATGAACGCGACAAAAAAAACAACAGCAACAAAAAGCATGCAAAAACTGTAATTAATAAAAATCAGAGTAATAATGATAATTCGGAAGGTGGTGCAGTTGGCGTGCCGCCGAAGAAGACGAAAGTAGTGAAGAAGAAAATAATCGTCAAGAAGGTGGTGAAAAAGAAGAAAAAGGAGGAGGTGGCGGAGGAAAAAGAGGAGCTAGCCGAAAACCAGCAGGGCAAGCAGGGGTTGCAGAAGAAAAAGACACCTTCGCCGCCAAAAAAAGGCAGTTCTTCGGACGCTGCGGTTGCAACGCCCGCTGTGATCACGCCGTTTGTTCGCGCGTCCTTTGGCAAGACGTTCATATCGCCGTCACAAGTGAGCAGCACGAAGAGTAAGTTCGAAAAGCCAAAGCCCAAAATCAAACTGGAAACGCCTCCAGCGCCGCCGCCGCCACCACCGGCCCCGATAACGCCACCCGCCGCCGACAGCGGATCGTCGTCCGGTGAGGACGAATCGTCCGATGAGGATGACTCTTCGTCGTCGTCGACGTCGTTGTGCAGCGGCACCAGTGGCAGCACGTTCTACGACTCGGACGATTACGGTGACAAAAGAGTTGCATGCAGTAATTCTTCGTTCGATTCTGGTTTGCCATCCTCGCCCGTACCCGCACCAGATCCCATAGGTAGAAATACAACAACACTAACACCGCATAATATAATAATAGTACATATCTACTACTACTTCTACTACTACTACTACTACTACTACTACTACTACTACTTTATACCCAGTACTCAGTGTTGTAAAGGACAATTTGAAAATGTATTTAAAATATTTATCGAATACTATTTTTGTCGGTGTATTTCAATAATACCCAAAGTAAAAGAAATAAATTCAGTTTGCTTATTAGTATATTATTATTATTATTATTATTATTTTTTTGATTTAGGTAGGTAGTCATTGTTACACTATTTTAATTGATATTATTCATTCGAAATATTTATCCGACAATATTTCTATGGAATAACATTTCGTCCTTTCAACATTATACAAACGATGATTGAATATTCAATTGTAATTTGTAATCGCGATGTTACCAACACCGGATTATTACCAAAAAAAAGTCTCACCCGAAGACAATAATCAATGTGTCAGTCTTAAATACAATTTAAATACTTGATGATAAAAACATTCAAATACATTTATTCAAATACTTTAAAACACTGTTACTACCTATACTATACGCGTATTATTATAGGTAGTTGACGCATGCATGTTTTTATTTGTTTGGTTTTCTTCCGCAAATGCGCTTACCTAAACCGCACGTATTGTAACCTCATATATATATAAAACGAGCTAGCCACCGGGTGAAAAGCCCACCGCCCTTAAAGTATATTGTATGATGTATAAAATATATTTATATTATTATAAATAATGTATGTTATGTCGATGCTAAAACAGTCAATCTTCAAAGTTGTATACTGTGTTATACGATATAATAATACGTAGGACTGTGTTTAAATTTAATTTTTTTGATATACCGATTGATCTATAATATTGGAGAGGGTCGTCTGTGGGGGGGTTGTGCGTGTGTTGTGCATTAGATTGTGACGTCAACTGCCATAGGAAATGCGAGAAGCTGATGCCAAACCTATGCGGTGTCAATCAAAAGTTGGTAGTCGAAGCACTAGCTACGCTTAAAAGAGGTAACCCCAACCAGATACCTATAGTAATAATCTATATATATCTTATGTTATAATTTTCCCTGCTAGGAGAAAACTGATAGATTTGTCGGTGTTTTTTCTTTGCATCTCTCTTGTCCGCGTATTCTCGAACCACAGAAGCATGCTCACTTTTCATTTGCCGTATATTAATATATAAGCAGTTGCAACTTACAAAAATATATTACATATTATCACTGTGCGAGTTTCATTTCGTGTATAATATATACAGGGCGATTCTTTCATCGCAAGACTCTCCTTATTTTAAAAACCTGAATAATTTTCCCCATACCAATGTATATGGTCCCCAGGGATAATGTCTTCTTACGTTCAAAAATCATTCTGTATAGATTTAGGTACTTACTGGCTACTTCCATTATTTATCATAATAACATTTTCAAAACTAGAAATAAATGTCAGAACAAATTTATGTAGTGTTAAATTACTAATGTGTTTTGTTTGTTTGTATGTTTTTTTTAAAAATATACCATTACTTTAGTTGTTTTTTTTTTTTAATCGTGAGTTTGTGTCTTGTGATATATATTGCACGCCGTTGTATATTATGTGATTATTACTATTACTATTAGTATTTTGTGTCACAGTCTAAACAAAAACAATCGTGTTCAATACAAACACAAACGTGTGCGTTCGTTGATGTACTACCAAACTAGACTGCTGGACTCTAATAATCCGTGAAAATAACTTATTTATACACAATATCGTGCAATGGTCTATGGCGGAAGGATAGTGTCATAAATTGTTCCGAAATCAGTGCCGACGTCGTTGAGGGCGTTGATATTTTTTTTTGGCATTTGTCCTCCCGAGTCTCGACGCTATTCTGTGTGTTATAAATATAAAAATTGTTTTAGATGTGCACCTTCGTGTTTTGCTCGAGTTTCCGTGTTCTTATAAAGTTGCAATTTTCACCTAAAAATAACACGCTTATTTTAAAAATATTTATCTAATACTTTCTGTACCTATCAGCTAGGTATGTATAGAATGTAGGAGGTAGGTATTATACCAACTATAAGCAAATTAATGTAGGCAAAAATGTTCGTCTTAATTTTTACGACTTTCAGAAAATATATATGTACCTACTTGAAGCACATACTAAGATCGTATGTTTAAGATAAAATTAGTAAATAATGCTTTAGTACAGTACGTACAGTGGTTACTATCTTTAATATCTGAATTTTTAAAGGTTTCATATTATATTAATTCGTTACTTTTGAATGCTTTAGTTAAAAATCAGACAAATTTATTTTCTAAAAGGATTTACAATGAAAAAAAATCCAAAATGTTATAAATAAATTCAAAAAAACTGTACTAATTATTGTAAGTTGATATAACGTGCTCAAACTGTTTATCTTGGCGGGTCACTTTAAACTATAATTATCATCCTATAGTTAATCTTATACAAAAATCTGTGTGACAATCACAATATTGTATATTAATAGGTGTATGATATAGATAATACTTTCTTATAATATCTGCTCAATACTCATACAATTCCGGATAAATTGTAAATTTACTCCCGGTAGGTAATTACCTACAGTTTATTCTTCGCAACGTATTTTACAAATACTACCTAAATACTAAATTTCAAAAAATATATTATGTAATTAATTTGGGTTTGTATCTTACTGCAATTAGCAATTTTAATAACCTTAGCTATATTTTGAGTTCTTCTAGAGCGGTTCTATATGATCATGATGTATATTATTCTATAAATAACAATAATAAATCGTCAAAATCGCCCATTATATAAATTTTCGTGGACGTCTCAAATAAATCTTCGTTTTACTTACACCGAGCACTTGGTACTTAAAATATAGTAACTGTGTGGGGGGGTGTGGGGTGGAATTCAAGCATAACGACGAGGCTTCGTGGCACGCAAATCTGTAATACTACCTAATATAATAATAATATCATCAGTATAATATGATACACATACACGTAACACCGCAATAGTCGTTTTAACCTAACGTTTTTGGTACGAAATAGTATTCAGAATATTATTATTCGTTATAATATTATGAGAAATGTCGTCTAACGTTGCACTGTTATTGTTTTTGTTGCGTCACTTGTGGATTTAGACTCGTCGTCGTCGTCGTCGGACGCAGCGACAAATTCGTACCAGATCGGCGGCGGTGCTGGAAATGCAGAAGGGGCTGAACGATCGCTTCGTTCCTACAGTTATCGGCACCATTCGAGGCCTAAACGTGTTGTGCC
>WHPZ01575181.1:16194-28717 GCA_016617965.1 Macrosiphum rosae | reverse complement strand
AATAACTAACTGACTATAATCACGGGGCAACATACATATTATTATGTACGCGATCCAATATGTCTAAAAAGTATAACATATAGTTAGTACTACTTAGATTTTGAAAATACGATATTTTAAAGATAAAAAAAAAATGTTTGATATTACTACTTTATTTTATTGTATTGATGAGAATACTTCAATTAAATTATATGCTCAGCACTTAACTCACAATATTCACAGTAATAAAATAAAATAATTTATTATAAGATATAATATAATATATTTATATTTATATTAAGTAGATCTATAAAGTATAAAGATATTTTTTCGTCTAATGTTCTTAACAAGACAGCCGGAGTCAAATTGCTATGCAAAATACTTTTGGGAATTACCTTCATTATTAGAGTAATGAAATATCGCAGCAATTTAAAAAAAATATAAATAAATTACTATGAAACTTTTTCGTTGATCAATGGAAACCCGATACTATGGTCTGATGTTAAAAATGTTCGCCCTTACAGTTTTCTTTTAATGTACATAAATATATGTAAAAAATATATATTTTTTTTTTTTTTATGAAGAAATCATAAAGTGTTGCTGCTGTATTACAACTGCAGTGTGTACATTAATTAAACTCCTTTAAAATATCAAAACGGTTTTAAATTATAAATTATATGATGTTGCTATATTGTTTTTAAAAATTAAAATCATATACACATGACAATAAATTTAATATAAATATGGTTAAAAAAAATCAAGGAATTATTCACTGTTCGGCAAGTATCAAGACGTGTATCTCAACATTGAACGGGTCTCTGTAATGGATATATCTATTCAATTTTAATTCAGCGATACATTATCATTGTATACCTATGGAAAACGATTCAGAGTAGAGGCGGTCTGTCTGGCTATATTACTGTTATTCATTTATTTTACATTAATAATACGGTTGGTTAAATTAATTTTCCGAAAAATCGCATTCATAATAATATTATATTAATGAAAATAAATTATAATATTATATTACACAATTATATATTATTGTTTTTAACTTTTGAGCCAACACCGAATTACTATAAAACAATGTGAATAGGTTAGTGATATAAATAGGCAAAAGCATAAAACGTAGGTATCTAAATGTTTTGAACATAATATCATTGTGTATATAAAATATGACACTTCAAGTTTCTGCAAACAATACTTTATGAATTAGAAAAAAGTAAATAGTATCATTATTTTTCGTTTGGATATCCAATTTCCTTAACATTTGAACTTCAAACCATTATATAAAAATCCAGCCTATGTACATTTAAATATTTAATATTTTTAAATTGCAATAAAAACAACGTGAGGGAATTTTTTTTAAATTTTCAACCTTTTTAACGGAGACTAAATATTGTTATCGACAATTCAAGAAATAATTTGAAAATTGCAAATGTCTATAAAATATTAAATAGTTCAAAAATATTAATTTAAATATTTTGAATATTTAACCGTGTATAGAAAATTGTAATTCAAGTAATTGCCCAATGTTTCATGTTTCTAAGATAAATAGTTTTTTTTAATAATAATAATTATAAATAATAAAAACTATTGGAGTATAAATCGTTATTATAAACTTGAATATCCAATGTCGTCAAACTTAAATCGCTTATAAGACAGACATATAAATTCCTCTATGTTAAACTTTTTAAATGCATTTTTCAAAGGACGTCCAATTACATATTTTCCAAATCACAATGCGATTTTACATATTCAATCTAACTTTAACTCGTTTTGATTCGATGATAGACATTTTTAAATAGTCAACAAATGTGTACTGCCTGTAATATTACCCGGATCCTCTTGAAAAGCCCATTTCAATTTCCGAGGACACTCGACAGAAATATTTTGTTTAACCTTTGAAATTAATAATTCAGTAATCTGTACCTATATTATCTATACAGAAATATCTAGAGAGCCTAGATAATAATATTATACATAAAGGCTCTCTAGAAATACCTATTATATAATCACATGGACAACTAGTCATAAAACATTAAAGAAATTCATTGAAATAAAAATAGAGTTAATTTTAAAATCCAAAAATATTTGTATTGTCAACAACTTGGTAAATATTAAATTTAACACAAAATATGTTGGTGATCATAAAAATTGTTCACCCGTATCGGTGATACCTCCAGTTTCAGTACCTTTCATTATTATTGTTTTACTGAAAATTGAAGATCGTGTTTATGTACATTTGAAAAAATAAGTTTAAGTTAAGATAATTTATAAAAGTTCAAAATAGATAAATTTAAGCATTAATTAATATTATTAAGTTTGTACCTACATGACTTATTAGTCAGTGAACGAAAAATATTCGTTTTACTAGTCAATAGCAGCAAGTTTCTATAGCAACATATTTCATAAAAAAAATTAAAATTAAGATAATTTTATTAGCTGACAGGCATTATATCATCATCACCTACGGCAATAACAATGTGACATAATGGTAACAATCAAAAATTTAATAAATAATATATAATAAATGGTAAAAAAAAAGGTTGATCAGCTAATGAAACATATTTTGGTAATATTTATATTTTATATAATATTAATTTATCACAATAGGTAGCTTAATTTGTATATGTATTTTAGCATTAAACTATAATGTACAATAAATATTCACTTCCAGATTCTGGTTGATTGTTGTGTTGAATTCTATACCTATGATGGTATAATTCGCTGTTGTCGAGTTGATTCCCTAGACTTACTCTATGTATTATTTGATTCCCCTATTGTTGTATATCAGTAATATGATAAATGTTTAATGTATATTGTCTAATAAGACAATATGTTGAATGAACACTTTATAGTCTAATAGTGTTAGGTACCCAAGAGACACTACTTGAGAAGGTTGTCTGAGAATTCTCTCAAAAATGTTCTTCTTTTTATTTTTTGAAAATCGTCATGGAACATCATACAACTTTTTTATTTTGAATATTTTTGGTATTCAACGTCATAGTTTGTGAAAAAATAAGTCATAGTAAAAAAAACGTACTAGGAAAAAATTTGAAACAACTTATTTTTAATAATTGATATCTAGTAATGATGAGATTACCAGTATACCAGTGGTGGAGCGAAATTGTGTAGGGTTTGAAGCATATTATTGTATATTTTAAATATTTTTACCACCATACCCTTCATTGGACCAAAATTAGCAGCAGGGGCCATTAATAATTATTAATTACAATATTTTCCATGATATTTTTGTTGAGGACTTACGATTATATGTATATTTATACACCTACCCACCCATTTCAAACATGAAGCAATTGTTTCAAATAATCCTATATCCCGCCTCCACTGCAGTATACTTGTTCATAACTTCTCTCGTGCAACTTCTTTTTATCGGTCTTTCTTGATTACAATACTTAAATAACAGCTGTATGTTCGTTAATGATTTACAACAATAAGGGAATCAACTCGTACATACTTCTAAATAGCCACGGAATAAATTCAACGGTATCGGTGTAGGTAAATAGGTACTTGGGAATCAACTCATACACGCAGCCGTATAATTCTCTTGTTCGAGTTATAATTAACATGACCGAATGACCGAATTATAACCACTAAACTGTCCATAAACAGGCAATAGTATTCAGAACCCTACCTAAACCGAAAACGTATTGAATTATACTACATTATAAGAGAATTATTAAAGAAATTAGAGATCTATCATCAATTGAACAAGATGAAAAGGAAATTACATTATATTATAGTACTAAATATAATAATCATTCATTATTTACTATTAGTGTTTCGTATAGATTGAATAGAGTTAACGAAATTCGGCATTTATTTAATGTAAATTATATAATTTACAATAAGTGCAATGGACTCAAATGTATTGCATATCAATAATATACGTAGAAGTGTACATACGCTTGTACAGTATCATAATTTAAATTGTATTCATAATAAGTTCACAAATTAAGCTCATATTATTAGCACAAAGTATTACATTTTTATCGAAAAAAATAAAATAATTAATGTCGTAATATTTTCATACACATTATCTATCTATTTGTCATTGAGTTTAAAATTGAAATTGTTCGTATTTGGTGTACCTCTGACGATAGACTAAAAATGTCTCCTATACATTAAAAATCGCATAGAAAAAGTAATTTAAACCTTAACTGATGTCTATGCAAACTGTAAAATAATATTTTAGGCTGTCTTTAGTCGAATATTCTGAGAAAAAAAATACATGTGGATATTATTATTTTTCATTTTCGTACAATTCTTTGAAGCGACTTTTTGTGATAGTTTAAAATTACTTGTCTATCCCTTGCGGGCGACAAAATGACACCAAATAATATCCATGCTTAAAAAAAACATAGCGTTCAAAATGAAAGCATTAAGGGAGAAAAAATGTTTTAAATGTAATACGTAGGTTGCAAATATTTCATAGAACTTCATTAGTCATTATACAACCACAAGTATCAATTATATAAATTTATTGCTTTTGAAAAAAATCAATAACATTGATTTTTAAAATTGGCAAATGATAAATAAAAACTGTATACGATTCTGAAACATTTCTAATGAAATTATTAAATCATTCTGATGGCGATGATTCAAAAAAAATGTTTCAGCGATATTCACAACAAAAGCATATTCTTTTAAATCTTTAAAAAATGTTTTCATCATTGTTATTTAAGACCAATACTATTCACATCACTGTAAATCATAATCATTAAAATCTTCAAGTTTTGGACCAAATGTGTATAGTTTTAATAATCATTACTAGGTATCGTAAAATGTTCCTTATAGACAAAACATTATATTACAACTATTGCTTAGGGATTTTATTTCATAAAATATATTTTATAACTTAATGATGGCATTATTAAATTAAAACTATAATATGATGAAATATTTTATTCAAAACTTAGAATTTTTCTCCAACAAATTCCGAAGTTCAAACCCGTGACTGTCATATATTTTGATCAATATAAAGTAGAATAGAAGTTAACTGGAAAAAAATTGCGCAGTGTTCTAATAAATCAACTAATAAACTAGAAGTCTGGATTTTTAAAGGCTGCAAGGTTTAAAAGCTCTTTCTGAACCTCATATACCTTATCTTTTTTTATTATTTTTTCCTGGCGTACACAGTTTGATTTACGACGCACATTTCACCCGTTGCGTGCCGAGCTTCTCGAAAAGAACAACAAATTTAGGCAAGTTCATTTTGTTGGCCGGTTAAGCCGGATGAAACCTAAATAGACCGGAAAACGAAAAAAGAGAAGTGAGTGAGAAAGTAAAAAGGAACAACGCTTGTGATGTTACCCATACTAAGGGAAAAGCAACAGGTCAATGTTTAACTTTTTTATTTTCTCAAAAAGCAGCTCAGTCACATGTCTTATAAACTAATTACTAATTATATTTTTCAAATATATATAATTGTAAACTAATATTATAAACTAAAAATTTATTAATGCTCTAAATAAGTATTGCTTACAATTTTGGGACACAAAAACACTGATGTTGATAATAATATGATAGCTGTAGTGATAAAAATAGATAATTCAACTTAAAATTAAAATACTATGTCATTGTTATCCATGTGTCACTGTTAAATAAAAAAAAAATATATTATTTATAAAAGTTCTAAAATGCAGTGAATTAAAATTAAATTAACTTTAGCTGTCTACTTTATTAAACACCATACAGAATAATCATCACATGGTATATGGTTCAATCTCTAAGGTTTAACTTTTCACCGAAACACATTATCTGATCAAAATATACAGGTACTCTAAAAATACCAACATCGAACCTTAGAAAAATATACATGAAATCAGGCTACAGCTCTTTAGGCCATATATACCACGATATATAAACATTATAATATGTATTGTATATTACAATGTATATATTATATACATTATAAACTTATTATAAACCATCTTATTATCGTACACACTTCATTAAATGTTTAGTATAAAATTTACAAATATTTTAACTTCTATAGGTATTGAAAGAATGTTATTCTTTGAATGAGGCTAGGCAACTTTGGAATTTTTTTTAGGGAATTTAATATAAAAATTCTTCAGCACTGATGTTAAAATATCTACTAAGATGCTCGGTGTCTTATTCGATTTCAAATATGAAAACTTGGGACAGATTGGTTCAGTGATTAGAAAGATTGCCACAATACGCACAATCATCGGCTCAAATCATGGTACCTATATTGCAAAATATTGAAATTTTTGGTTCCAGGTAGCTATCATTCCCCATACTGACGACCGACTTTTCCGAATGATTTCCGGTTAGGACTTCATTGGGAGTGTAGTCAGACGTCAATTCATATAATATCCTCTCGGAGAATGCGGCTACTATTATGAAAATAGTAGTAAATACAAAATTTATAAACTGTAGTTCTCATATCTCTATCTTCATAATATTATCTCATTATCTCCCTGCTACACATTTCTCGTGATAAGCATTGAAAAATAATTTAGGATCGTCTCAATGGATGAAAATTAGAGAGAAAAATATAAAAACCGAACAAAAATATAATAATTTATAGGTAACACATTTACACAGATAATAATAATATAATGAATCGATTTACTATTCAGAGTAACTTAATATTAAACTTTTTTTTCGTTTAATTTATGATCATGGTTTTTTTGCAGAGGAATGAGAACGCATTGAAAAAGCTTGCTTATCATAATACTCAATAATAATACTTGGGGCATAATAAAATTGAAAAATAGCTTATTATAACTGTGTAGGCATTCAAATAAATTACAATCGGCTCTCTACAACCAACGTTAGTACTAACAATAGGTAATATTTTGGTCTTCAACTGACCTGGTTGTATTATATTATATACTACACACTTAAAGAGATAACTGAATACATTTTATGAATAAGTTAAAAAAATTCCACTCGAACGATCAATCTGCAACGGACGGCGATAAAAATGATTTGCTATGAGCAATTTATACATTTTATAAAAGGGAGTTTCTGAAGCTCAATCGACTATAATATTATGTAGATAGTTGAAAATGTCCATACTAAAACGCTTCTATTTAACATCAATATGGATATAGCTTGTTTCTATTCGCACGTGCATTTCGTTTCAATGCGTTTGTGTTTTGTGTACAACAATATTCAATATAACATACATGAATCACATTTCTATATTCGATATTATTATTAAATTCAATTTTAACAATATACTTACCTTTTTTTATTTTTCCCAAGTATATAGTAGACATTTTTAGAAATATTTTTTTAAATTTTAAACTTTATACTACGAATTCAATTTGTTAATATGCAATACTGAAATAATAAAAATGTTTGAAATATCTTTTAGCGAATGCCATATTTTATTCATAGTAGTCATATCGCATTCGTTGGGAAATCATAAAACTACGATTGTAGATAAGACAATTTATTATTAAGGTTATTAATTGATGAGAACATTATGTTGGTCTGTGTACGCGATATTGGTTGGTACTACATACCTGGTAGAGAACGAAAAATCGGTTCTTCCACCTCCCGCTGTCTGACGCTTTTTTGTGGAGATTTCCGGTGAGTGTGCTATCTGTACGGGCGCGGTCCGACAACATCAGGAGCTGATTGTCTACCACCCGGACACATCTTTGCATCTTCGGGCTCAACATCACTACTGCAAAACATTATAGCCGATTTATAATATTTTTATCGTTGATATAGTATTATAGTATTTTAATGTATTATTCTATACGAGGTTAGATTTTTCAGACCAATCTTATGGACCATATTTTTGTAGGATATTTTAACATTATATAATAAATAATGTAATATACATATAGCCTGATAAATCCTGATAAAGCACCATTTAAGTGTTTACTTGAAGTTACTATAAATCATATTGTTATGCATAAAATATTATCATGTTGTATAAACTAAAAAATACTCGATACGGTACTTGTCATTTATAATATACCCCCGCAGCACTACTATAATTACCAGTATACGTTTTTCTCTTTGATAATAATAAATAATACACCTATATTATTACTGTGTTAGTTAATTCAATTGATCAGTTAGTAATGAGATACATAATGTATTGATTGTTAATTTTTCACAAAGCAAGTAAAGCAGGTACAATAATATTGTTGTACTTTAGAGGCCAACATTATTTGGCAACCTTGTTTGGCTGAATTTATGGTGAGACAATTAGACGATAACGACCATTTCGGCTTTTGAGAGAATACTGAAAGACATTTCAGAATTTTGGCCACCAGTGCAATGACTATCAAATATCCTATAAGTACTATAAAACAAAGACAATATGACTTTTAACTATATCTATAATTCGTTAAATATTTCTCATTTTTCGAAATAATGAAAACTATTATTTTTTAGATTCTGAGTGGAAAGATGAGTGTATTAATTTTACAATGATGTGGGTTTTTTTTGTTTTTTTTTGTATCTGTGTCGAAAAGTAGTCGAAATAATGCTTCAATTTTTGACTTCAGTACCTTGTTCGATTGGAAAGTGAATATTGTTGTTGCATTGGGGAAGTCAAAATTTAAAATTCCCAGTAATTTTCAAAAGCGCTAAGAAAAACAAAAAAAAATTAAGGAAAAACGGGAATTTTTAAGCAAAATCAATTTTTCATAAATCGAATTTGGTTTTTGGCGTAACTTTAAAACAAATGACCGTTGATACATGGACATTTCACTGGTTGTTTATATTTGCATTTTCTATAAACGATAAAACTTTACAAAATATTTTGATTTATTTTGAACTGTTTTGGGACAATTTCAGTTTACAATTTTATTAGTTTTATTTTTTATGAAATCAATAAAAATGTATTTATTGAGTAAAAATAATAGAAAATTTAATACAAGGTTCCTACTATATTGTTACATTGACATTTGATAAATATTAAAAATCCTTAGTCACAGTTTTTTTTTATAAGCATTTAAAGTTCAAATCTTGACAGAATATGGAAAAATCATGAAAATTAGCCAATTATTTTGAGTTGAGAATTCGTAAACATTTTTCTTTTTATATCTAAGATTTTAAAATTTAATACAAGATTCCTTATAAGATTATCTACCTTTATCAAAAAAAAAAAAAAATAAGAAAGTCAAATTAAATTTTTATGAGCGTTTGAAATTCAAATTTGGACGAAATTACATATTAAAAACTTTAATATAAAACTTAAATATTACTATTTTAGTTATTTTGTTGTGATTGTATAATATTATTCGTGGGTACTTGAAACTTCTAAAGTATACTACTATATATCTATGATAGTATATATCACAGTTTGTTATTGATGTAATGATGTATAACGCATTATAAGTATACCTAATGGATATTGAGATATGATTAATTTGGAATTTATTATAGGTGCCTCTACCTATTATAGGTCAAGTTTTTTTAATAGCATAGATAAGTATATAATATGTCTTATACCTAGACTGACATACCGTCCCCGCTCAGAATCGTTTTTCTTATACAATGGTATTATATCATTGAATTCAAATTTAATACTATCCATTATACAGTGACCCACTTGTAACCTACTGTACAGCAGAGCACCTTTTTTATTATTAATATATATATTGAAATACCTATTACAGTAATAATATAGATGTACCTACCTAACAATATTATAATTTATAGTATGAAAACTGCGATAAATGGGTTTCGACGGGAGTATACTGTCATGGAACACTTTACATATAACTAACAGTTACCGTAGAGTTTTGTATGGGCGGAGGAGATTAATAAAAGGTCATTAGGAAAAAAATCAGGAGCCCCCAAATTTAAAGTTTAAAATCCTATAAGTTCCGCCTGTTTGTTTATGAATTTATGTTTAGTTGTATATAAATAACTTGATTAATTGTAATGAAACATAAATATTTAATACACTTTATTTTAAAATTTTAAACTAAAATAATTCCTGTATAAAAATTAATTTTAATTAGTTTTATTTAATTTTTACTTTTTCCAACTCATCTATTAATTCCTCGGCAGTGATACGAATATTGAATTTTACTATCTTCAAGTAGACTAAACTTGTCGACAACTAACAAGTGTGATAACGAGTTGAGCGATTAGATCTATTGCCTATATCTTGTGTATTATATAAAAATATAATACACCTACTATAGCCTATAAGTAAGCTATGCTCACTAAGTATTTTCTAAAAGCATTTTTATACAATTTATTTTTAAAAAAAGTCTATGATGAGAGTGGGCCTCCTGACCTCTGCCCCGGTATCCGTCCTACAGATCACCTCTTGTACATGCCCCCCCCCCCCACAATAGATCAGTGTTCAAAATACATAATACATAATATTATTAAGTCGTCAATTGTAATATTGCAATAATTACAATATTTTAATGATTTTATAGGTTGTTATTAAATAAGCTCGTGAAAATAATTTAGGAAATAATATCTTAATATTATAGAACTGTAGCGAAAATGAAACAGAAAACAATTTTTGTCGTCTCTATTCAACAACACTCGTCAGTACAAAAATAAACATATATATTGTACATGTTATTATAGTATTGTCTTTGAGCGTATCCAGAGATAGGGTGGTTGAAAGAGAGCGGTCGGCTATATAATATTATATATGTGACGTAGGACAACATATATATTGTAGAAGTCAACACTCGGTGTTTAAAAAAAAAAAAAAAAATCAATACATATATAGGTGCTATACAGTACACAATGTCGTGTACACAACAACTAATATACATTTCCAGTGTGTACATAATATCCCGTCGTTTGTGCAGAGGCATCGGCGCATCGCAAACAAGTGGCGCTAGCGAATAATATTATTGGTTTCGGCTGCGCGGACGAGACCCAAATCGCGATGATACATATATATTATTATCATGAAATGACATTTCAATACGAAACACACAATAACATAATGATAATAATAATGATATAACCTATTCGATATATTGTGTGTGTGTGTGTGTGTACCATGAATGTTTTTACGGATATAACACAATATGTATGTGTTTTTGACGGATATAAATCATATAGGTATGTACGATGTATACGTTATAATTTATATAATATTTGATATGTATATTATATATATATCCCGATCCCCTGTCGAGCGATTATAATGACGACGGCGTGGGAAGAACGAAAACAAATAGTACTATCGCGTATGACCCAGACGTGCTAGGAGAACCTCGTATGAGGATATAGATAGGTATAACTGCACAAGTCGATTAAGGTTTAAAAGATTATAATATATAATAATACCTCTGAACATATTATGTCTATATGATAATAATTAATAATATTATACAGGCACTCGTGCACCGACGAAAACAACAACGAATTGCGCACTGCACGGTCGTGTAGGGTAGTACCATTATTCTACCGACATATACCCACATAGGGTGTGTTACAATAATATTATTAATATGTTACAATATTAACGAGAACACTTTACGGTTTACAATATCGTTTACAATATTATAATTCATCAACCCGGTATAAGGGTATATGGTTAAACTTGAGTATTAGTGCATCAGTCCTTATCACACATTACAAAATATAAGTAAATCGTAATATTAGGGTGATGGCCGCAGCGTAAGATGATAATAATATGATATTAGAAGATTAAATTGTGCAAGCGCGCCATAATACTTCCGGACGGAAATCTATTTTCGCGGCCGGAAAACGATTTACGGAATAATTATTTATAATATATTATTATTATCATCGTATAGGCATATAGCTACGGCGTACGTGGTCACGTAAGCGTGTGCATAATTTTATTGGGTATTACTAACATCTTAATATCTAAATATTATCTCGTCTTACCGCGTTTAAATAAATGTCAACAAATAACAAAAATCCTCGCATAACACCCCCGGCAGTAGGATATAGTAATAATGTGTTAACACACAACAACAACAACAACAATAATAATAATAATAATAATGGGTAATTAAAAATAAAAATACAAATAGTATTATATACGCCAATATAAAACACTACTCACCTGTGTGACTAATTGGCACACGTGGTCGACTTAGGTGGCGGCGGCGGCGACGGTGGCAACCGCGGCGGTATCGTCGTCGGGTTGACAGCCGAAGTGACGACGACCCGGCGGCGGCGGCGGCGGCGGCGGTGGCGGCAGCAGCGCAGCAGCAGCAGCGACGACGGTGGTGGCTGACGCGATTCGCTGTTGCGTGTGGCGGCGGCGGTGGTGGCTGTGGCGCGCGCGGCCGGGTCAGCTCGTGACCCTGAGCCGCCGTAGTGCGTACTGTTGTCCCTCTCGTCGGTTACGTTGTAATATACTATATAATAAAATATATATTATATACGCGAGCAGCGCCCCCCCCCCACCTTACAAAGGCCCGCCGCCGCCGCCGCCCGGTTCGATCGTGCGCCGTGGGGCACCACAGGTGCTTTTGCTAAACGCAGCCTCGTGCCCTTCTTTCGGCGGCGGCGTCCCCGTCTATCGTATACACCCGCAGTCGGCCCACTCTTCGATTCAACCCTC
>WHPZ01575181.1:0-16180 GCA_016617965.1 Macrosiphum rosae | reverse complement strand
CTCGCCCGGCGGCACACGATCCTCTCGCCGAAGCCGCGACGACCGAGCTGGCGGCGGCGGCGGTGACCTTTTGCGCGCGCGAAGATTGATTCTTCGTCCGCCGCCGCCGCCGCCACGGGCACACACGAACGCTATAATAATAATATGTCGATATATTATTATAATATTAATAACAATATGATATTGTTATGTTACGTTTTGTTGTGCGTGCACTTCATCCACGACGATCGTCGGGAGAACCGACGGGAACCACATTTTTTTTTTTTTTTTTGAGGGGCGGGGGGTGTTGCTGCAACCCTCATATTTTTTTGCCTTGTTTATCTGTGTGTGCACATAATTATATGCCACTTCCACTTAACTGGTATACAATTTGCAAATGGATTATGTAATACACATATAAATTTAAATCAATTTATATAAATATGTATATAGATTCACCGTGATGCCTACACACCTCCATTTTTTCCCTAAAGTGTTTATTCAAATTCTGATAGTTGGAATTTTTAAAAATGAACCATATTTTACTCCTTCAATGAAACAACAAATAGTACAAGACGATTCTGCCAAATTTGAATAACAGTCTATTAGCAGCATCACGTGTTCTGTGGTATTATTTCTGCACGAGTAAGTGCCAAGCAGGTAAGTGTACCAAATATTGCAGCATGCGTGCTTTTTCCCAGAAACGTGGGTGTAACGTAACGTCGAGCCGCCAAATTATATTATTATATAGTCATACACTTACGATATACAACCCTCTTCAGTCTTCTGTGGTGTTTGGACAGTGTACATGACACCCGATTTGGATATTTATTAGTAGTTACTAGTTATTACATATTATGACGAGCTAATTCACATATATCACCATCTCTTCCCATCACCAACTATTAGCACACTCGGGGTTATACCAAATAAAATAAATGACGATTTAAAAAAAAAAACATTTTATTACTCTTAATATTATCTAATACATATCTGGAATACTTATGATGATATTTAGGTGAGATTTCTTGAAAGCAAAAAGGAGATAAGTAGATAAGATTGTCGGTGAGAAATATTGGAATGGAACAATATATTGTTATTAAAGCAACCATTTCATTTAGAATTTAGATTGTCTATAAATCCCGTATAAATACAGTTCTGTCTTGTTGCTATGGTAGTATAGCTGTATATGGTATATCATCCGATCAGCGTACCCGGTATACCAGGGGTCAACAACTAATTTCTATGTGAGTCCGTTTTGAAACTTACCAAACTTTCCCCAGAACCCAGTCCAAAACACTTTTAATGACTTTCCTCACACATAGGTATACGATGAATCGTCTTAATAATCACTATTATCGCAAACCTCGTACGAATCTGTTTCAAAATATTGAACTGGAAAGAAAAATATTTATTTTTTCATCATTTTATAAAAATGTCAAAACTATGTATTCCTCAACAATCAGGATCCGTAAAATAATATTGGGTCCACTTCCACCAGTTGGTGATCCTGCATGTGCCCACTAATTACTATGTATAAAATATGCATTGCAATATTAGAAAATCGAAATTCCTTAATCAGAAAAGTAAAGGTTAATTGTAATTTGTATTATTATATTAATAATGAAAAGCTTACAATAATACTATAATTATTATTTAAAAGGTATAACTTTTATCTACCATGTAAAACTGCAGGGTCTAGGTCTGTTTTATTCACATATGAAAGTCTGTATTTAAATAAGTAATAAGTAATATACAATTTATAATAAAAATATTAAAAGATGTACCTATTTGCAATACCTATGCATATTATTATATTGTTGACAATTATCAACTATAATCCAAATACCCAATAGATACAGATAAATATATTATATTATTATATTAAAAAACATTCATTAGGCATTATATTATTTGTTGAAAACATTTTTCGATAAATACCGATAGATACCAATTTTCCCCCTCCTTAAATGAGCTTCAGATCCGCTACTGAGTACACCATACATGAATACCAGTAGAGGTGACATGTTGTCGCGATTCCAACTTCGTCATAATAAGTAATAAGTAATAAATAATAATACTATAAAAAATTCGTAATTTTACGTGTTTAAAAATATTAATAAAAACTGCGATGAACTGTGATAATAACGATTGTATTTATTTTATAAGTAAGTCGGTAAGTGTTTTGTGAATAAATGTATAATTTTTGTATTTAGAAAATACAAAAATACAAAAATACAAAATCCATAAAAAAAAAATATTCTAAAAATGTTCACAGTTATTGAACATTTTCGTGAAAATATACAGCTCTAAGTATATAAGGATTAAGGATTTCATACAAATAGTTAAGTAGTTGCCCAGATACCGGCAGCACCTTTTATAAATATACCTAACGTATTAGTGGCCCAGTAACCGTAGGTACTTTTTAAAAAAAAAGCATTAATTGAGGCTCATTTATTTATTTATTTTTAACGTCCGTTTATTTTTAATTTTAGTCGATGATTAGGCAAGTACCTACCTACTTTTGTTTAGTAGTATGGATTTTAACATTTTGGATTTATTTTTCACTAAACCCATTGATTATGTTCAGATTTTATTTTAATAATTATCGTCATTATCATTAGTATTTATATAAATGCCAATTATTTAAAGTATTGGTAGGTACCCATAAAAATTCCATAATCCCAATACTTTAGTATAATTATGTATATTCAACGACAATAATAAAAATCTTCAAATTAATTATTAATTTAAAAATTAAATAATACCTGTATATATTGTATGTAATATGTGTTGTTTTATAACTTATTATAGTTATAATATATTATTTTAGAAAACAATAATTAAACCTATAGTAAGAATATTTTTTTTTTAATAAAACCTAGTAAAATTTAAGTTATAGGTTTTATCAACTAGTTTCGTCGATTTTCGTTTAGTATTAGAAAAGTATTACACTGCACAACACACAGCCAAAATGCAATTTATTACATTTAAGAAATAACTGCATGCAAACTGCATTCAAATTCACTAATTAATCTTTCATAAATCTTATAGTAGAAAATTTCAAAACATGTGCGTAAAATATTCTTTATACATACGCAGTAAATTAAACTAAACCATTTTACAAAATTACTTAACATCAAATGGATTGAATTTATTTACTTTCTATGAATTAATATACAATTCTAAAAAAACCAAGTTTTACCTAATTATTTATTTGCTATTTGATAATTACTTATACCTACCCAGTTTATTTAAGTGTAAACAATGTATTGAAAATATAAGTTATATTATATGGCTCAAAGTTACCTACAGAATACACAAATATATGTTTTGAAAACTTAATTAGAGTAAATACATGAATAAACTATGATAGCTCAGAATATCGTTGGTATTGATTTTATAGTTATATAGTTAATGTACAGTGGCGTATTTAGTTGAAAATTTAGGAGATATTATATCCATCTACCATATTATCTATCTATGAACTTTTTTTTTTCTATTATTTATATAACTTTGTATTATTGACATTCACATTTTATCGAAAATTCGTTGTTTTATCAAAGTTCCTTAGATGTTGTGCGGTGGCTGTGATAAAAACAATTAATGTACACATTCATAACTGATTATACCTACAACTAATATAATATTACCACAAAAGGTTGTGCCCTAATATACCTACGTCATAAAAATAGGTAGGTAGGTACCAATAAAAAATACAACTTTTTCTTGTAAGAAACGAGTTAAGACTTATCTCAGAATTATACCTATAAAGGAGCCAAGAAGGTTAGATTACTATTGTCCTAAATAAATTAATTATTAAAAGAAGTTTTTTTAATTTTAGGGCATATTTAATTTACTGGAAATTTCCAACATTACAAATTAAGCATGACGATAATATTGATAAATCTGTAAAGAAAAACAGGAATGAATACATAAATAATTAAAAGTTGACTAATAATATTATAAATAATTATTATTTTAATTGATTTTTTTCACTTTTTCACACTCCTTATTCTTTACTCATTATTCTAAGTATTCTTCCCCTTAACAAATTAGTCTTAAATACGTCCCTGATTTTGTAACATATAATATTACCAATAAATTTTACATTTTTTCCGTCATACTACCAAGTAGGCACCTATATAAATGTATAATGTATAGTACGAAACCTGAACCTTAAAAATGGTTAATTCAATAATGAATATCGATTTCAATAAATAGTATAGTGTATAGTCACAAAATATCATGGCATTTTAACTTGGGCCTCCGATAGTGTTATAGTGTTGTACCTATCATTCTGGTTACATCGACTTTGGATTCGATGTATAATAAATAATATGTAATAATAATAATATGAAATCATATAATCTATAGGTACTCATAGTATTCTTAGTTGTATACTAATATCGGGTTGTGTGAACAACCACTAAAAGTATTACGAATCAATAGAGGATAGCTAATAGTCCCTTAAACATGATTTAGTGGCCCATGATTGGTTCATTAAATTTTATTGAACCATATTAAATTAATACATTTTTTATGCGACCCGGCATAAAGATAGCTATACGATTGTGTTAATTTTTGTGGACACAAAATAATAACCTACCAATGTATGTATTACCAGGTTTGGTAGCTATTTTTAGATTTTATTGTTTTTTCTACATGTACAGCCATTTTAACTAGCATACTATTATTTTTTTATAATCTATGTAATATACTATTTCACCGTCAGTTGATCAATGTTGCAGGAGTCAATCTTATTAGTTTATCGCCTTACTTAAAATGTTAAGATGAAATATATGGAATCATTATTATTATTACTATTATTTAATTAAGTGTATATTATTTTGGCTTTTTTTTTTAAATTTTATTTCAAGTATACAATAATAGTTTATGCTGCAAGTCGAGAAAAATTTCATTGGTTAGAATATGTTGTTGAAATTAAAATTTGACAGTAGATAAATCAATTTGAATATTAATATCATAGAGCAGTACTACAGCATATAACGGACATTTATTATGGTGTATATGGCCGACGGAAATAAAAAAATCGATATGTGATGTCCTCTCAAGTATAATTTTATAAGAGCTTTTATTACGTCAATGAAGTATAGGTAGGTACTTGATATTTTAATTTTTCGAAACTTGCTGATCAATGTAAATTATTATTCACTCAGAGTGACCTATTTCAAAATGTATTGTGTAAAATATTTTTTTTAAATATTACAAACAAGATACAAAATTTGAGTGGGATACCTACTCATCACGCTTCGCTCACCTCGTTAAAATTATTTATTTATTATTTAAAGCTTTTTATATATTATTGTATTAACAATCTGTCAATATATCACATGAAGCTTGATAATTTGATAACTGATGTAGGTATGCATAATACATACTTATATATATATAGTATTAACAGTTTGAGAAAATATGTGTATTGTAGTTAGTGATAATAAATATTAGATTAAATTATACATATATACTTATATATTATAAGGCAAAGTTTGTGTGCAATTACAATAATGATCGTAAGAGTACATGTTAGTTATTATTATCTGTACGGAATAATCAATAACAAATTTAAATGCCAAATCAATAGAATGAAACATTTGGTACTAATTAGGTTTTCCCAATCGAAATCAAAAATGAATCATTAAACAGTAAAAACAAAACACTGCTCAATGTAACGAAATGTATTAACATTCTTGAAAATAATCTTTTACATAAACTAAAATCGTTACAAATCATTATATTTTAGGTATTATTTTTATAATTATTATTTGTAATGCTTTTTTTTCTTTTATTAAATGACGGCACACATTCCTGATTCCATATTCCAAAGCAGTATATTTATGTGGGAATTATTGTATTATATAAATGTTTTAAATAGTATGATATTTAGCAATAGCAATATTTATATCTCAATATAGGAAAACGAACAC
Organism: Macrosiphum rosae; assembly: GCA_016617965.1. Taxonomy (NCBI): domain Eukaryota; kingdom Metazoa; phylum Arthropoda; class Insecta; order Hemiptera; family Aphididae; genus Macrosiphum; species Macrosiphum rosae. The sequence continues at coordinate 10,253 of WHPZ01575181.1, read as the reverse complement.
AATTATAAATATATATTGGTCTTGTAAATTGAACAGCAAATTTATCAAAAAATAATTGTTGTGTAAAATGTAAATTGATCTAATATAACTACAACGGGTATACGTGTATTGGAAATAATCAATAATTTGCTACAATTCGCTGTAAGTTGTTCCGAAAAAGCGAAAACTATTATTTGATCGGACTACGCTAGTCTATTTTCAAAAATATTTGATACAGATGTCGATTAGTTCAAAGTTTATACTCAAAAGAATCCTGTCCGATGTTATTTGTTAAATTTTCTAACTTAACCAACCTAATCTCTTATTTCTTTAAGTAATATTTTCAATGTTGTTTTTCTTTTATTCCTTATTTATTAAAAACTTATATTATTATTGTTATTATTATTATTATTATTATTATTATTATTATTACCGTACCACAATTTTTAATTACAATTAAAGGTGACTGTTCTGAAATCTTTTTTGGTATATTATAAGTACAGGGCCGAATCCAAGCGAGTTCCTTCCGTGAATCCATCAGTATTATTTTCTAAAAAATTAAAATTAAAAATTAACAACATCGATGTTAATGACAAAACGTTTAAAACAAATATGTACCTACATTATACATTATAAAAAATAAGATAAATAACAGGGGAAATGTGCAAATATTTTCCACAAAAGCCGTTATCAATATTGACACACCGCGTCGCTAACATCCGCTTATGATATCATAATATTGCGCACGTCGTACGGATACCGACCTGAATATACGACAGGCGACGGTCTTCGAGTCATATATTAAGTCAAACTCCAATATTCAAAGTATACACGGGTGTTGTGTGTATGTGTAGGCAAATAATAGGTAGTTAATAAACGTTTTTGAGATACGCCAATAATATAATATTGTACATAAATTTAATATTATATTTATGAATATGCAGGGCCACAGGAGGCAATGCCAAAAAATCCAGCACTAATAAAATTCAAACCTTCCAAAACAACGTCGTTCATAAAATCACAAATCCTCCTCCTTATTATATCTCAAACCCAACTTTACTCAACGATCCAAAAATTAAAACAGTCCACGAAGAAGCAGTCACTTTTTACAAACGATTTCACTCAAAACTCCCTTCTCATACCAACCCTCTCATTTCAAACCTTGCCACTTTCACAATACCTGGGAACCCATCCAGGAGGCTCAGAAGGAAATGGCGTCAGGATCTTCTCAATGGGATTAATCTAAAGTATAACCATATTATATTACGTTCAAATAAAAAATCATCCAGTAAAGGTAGTGTTACCTGCACTGGGTGACTCCTCTCATCAAATACCTAATCATGTATCAGGTATCTATTTCTTTCTATTACCACATATTCTTATTGTTCCTAAAGGAACAGCTATTGTATATTATAACTTATATATATATATATACAGGTATATACAATACATAATATTATTGTGTGTTGTAAATATATTATTATGTGTATAAAATATAAATGTCGGTATACACAATACGTTTGTTTGTGTCTGTGTGTGCAAAATGTGCCCTGCGGATTATAATGCGCGTGTCAAGTTCAAAATCGTTCGATATCGTGTGAGGCGTGTGTAACCCTCTGTTCCAGTCCGGCGGCATTCCCCGCTTGTGGCCATCCCTATGCATATACATTATACATATATATATATATAGGTTATCGGGGGTTTTGCGTCACGGAATTTTGTTTTCCGTATATTATATATACATCCGGCAATTGTAATGTTTGCGTTGGCTGCGCGTAAAACAACAGTGTACCAAATGAATTATTCAACTACACGGCAAATTGATCAATAGCTTTTGGGTTTCTCTCCGTCATCAGCTCGCGTACGCGTTATACGCATACCTATAATATACCTACCTACCTACCACCTACCTACCTACCTACCTACCTACCAACAAACCACCTGACCCCGCCGACGCCGCCGCGTCAGTGACGGCTGGCAAGTTCGCATATAGTATTATAATGATAATAATATATAATATGTATGGCATATAATATTATTACGATATAGTCTCAACAATATATATTATTATACAGCTGTGATTGCAATAGCGAAATCGATCAAACGAGTAGTAGTGATAAGCAACCCAACTAAATCGATGTGAAAGCGATAAATTACCGAAAAAACAGTTATTTTTTTATATAAATCTGTCAATATTATATATCTACCTACCGTGTGAACGCGCCTTATTAAAATTCAATAAAATATTTCTCAAGATAATATATTACCATTACCGACTTTTCAGTCAAACGACACCTAACCCGGTAAAATAAAGATTCAAAAGTAGACAATGACTTTGGTGGAAGACACAGACACACAGCATATGCATTGTATTCAATATTAAATGTAGGTACGTGATGATTTTCGCTTTAAAAAAAAACTTTATAGAGTAAGGTCGTTGGGATGGATATAAATCGTCCAAAGATTTGAAGTATGTACTATTGCTTACAGAGCTAAACCATCTTTTTGAAAATACTAGATGCCCGCCCAGCGTTGCCTGTGCCAAAGATTTATTTTTATATAAAAATATTTATAAAAAAAAGTATATTCCATATTCCTACTACTTATTATTATAATAGTAATATAATATGTAACCAATGACAGTTCTATAAATAAGCAAACAATATATTTCTTTTTCGTGACCACAAAATATATTACCTAATGTGTGAGCTGCCCTTCAGCTACCTATAGGGGTTGAAAAATAAGCTTAAAACGCCCCCCCAAGTTTCAAGGAATCTATTGATATAACTTTTATTGAAAAAGATCCAGTAATTTTTGAGACTTTAGCTAACAAACAGACGAACAGACACTAGACACAGACAAACATCCATTTATTATTTATATACAAATAGATTATATAGATTACAATTCATTAATTATTTATAGTAGATTTTAGAATTTTACCTACAATAGGGTTTTTTTGAGCTTTTTCGTTGTCCAAAAGTGTGAGTTGAGAAAAAAATAACGAACAGCTATAGTACGTAATACGAATGTATTAGTAAATATTGTAAGACTAATATAGAACCCTTTATAAGTTCTCAAAATATAAAATTTATAATTATTAAATTATATAATATTTTCTTATTAAAAAAATAAATACCGAATACTTAATAAATATATTCATAACAAATAGGTCTAATATAAACATTAATAAACTAAATACTAAATTAATTTAATCGAAAATTAAAAATTTACAATATTATATTATTACAGATTCAATAAAAATATCAAATTAAGTACTTAACTAACATTTTATAATACAATTTTTCAATACGCTGTTCATTATCATATTATAATTGTGTGTTAACGGCATAGTTTTTAAATTATCGCTTATGATTATATTAAATTGTTCTTTTTAGTTCTTTTTTAATTTAATTATTTTTATTCGAACAAAGAACTTAGACGTTTTACTACCACTCATTGAAAGTTTTGCTGAGAGATGTAAAAATAAACTATAATTAGTGGACCCTACTTTCAGTCAGAAGGCACAATTCGATTTTTTTTAAACTATAAAATATATTAGATTTAAAGAGGCAAAGTGTATATTATCATAAACAAGTTCATATAATTATTATGATTTAAATTGATTAATCAAATCGACGATTAAAATATATTGCTATACCTATGCAAGTTAAAAGTGTTCTATTCACTATTAAATACAAATTTTCTGATAAACCATAACCAGCAACATTCCTAACACAATTCTAAATATATAATATAGTGATATTTTTATGCAAATTTATCCAATGTAATTAATTTAAAATCGTATTGTATACGAAAAACAATTCTGAGTGAAGACGGACTGTCAGCCTATATTATAATAATATTTTTAAATAAAAAAAAATTAACTAAAATCTTTATTCTCTGTTTAAATATCACATTTTGCCAAAATTTGAACTTAAAATATCTATTATAAAACTAATTGTGTTTATGTATTTTTTAGATTTTTTTTTACAATATGAATTGTTTATAAGAAACCTAGTTTTAAATTTTCAAGCTTTTTGACTAAGTGAAAAAATATTCATCGATATTTATAGAAAAAAAAAACATAATAAGTTGAAAATTGAATATGTCTATAAATAGTTCAAAAGGAGTAAAAATATTTTTAAATTTTTAAATACACCGTGGATAAAAAATGATAAAATAACCATTTGGTGAAAATATCTGGTACCCATCCACGATTATTCATTTTTGGAATAAAAACCAAATAAGAAAATCGTTCTATGAGAATTCGTTAACTTATGGGTTTACATTAAACAACAAATGTTAAAAAAATATGATCTTCAAACGCTCATAAAAATTAATTTGAATTTTCGGTAAACTTTTTTAGTTATAGATAGGAAAACTTATAAAGAATCTTATATTAAATTTTAAATTCTTTAACTGATGAGAATTCGCAAATCTTTCATGATTTTGATGAATTTTGTCAAAATTCCAACTAACGACGTTCATAAAAAATTTTGTAGATTTTGTTCTTTTTTTTTTTAACTTACACTAACAACATCTTATGAGGGACCTTGTATTAAATCTTCAAGTTTTTTCACCGAGCAAAACATATTTCATCGATAATAATTTGTTGGAATTTAAAAATACTTTTCGTGATGTAATTGAAACTTTTAAAGTATGTTATTATACACAGTACCTACACACAATGATTTTTTCAAATGTAATTTATTCAGTAAAATAAAATAACATAGGTACTGTATTACTAATGTGGAGTAACGTCTAATAGTAAAAAATAAAATACGTCTTTAATAGGAAGCAATTATATCATAAAATATACCTGCCTAGTGCCTACTAATACAATCTGACAGACTGTCTGGAAGTTGTTTTTCGTATACAATGATTTTATATCGTTGAATTCAAATTTGACACATCCATTATAGTGACGACATCAGTCTAATGTATAGCATAGTGGTACCTACCCACTTGCTTACCTTGGTTTCGATTTTCCTGTCACTTTTGAAAACTTACTACTAAGAATTTTAAATTTTGACCTCTCGAACGCACCAATTCGATTCACTTACCCACCAGAAAAACTACTAAAAATGTTAGTATTGTTTCGACTACTTATCGTAGAGCACACAAAAAAAAACACACGCGCGCATCATTGAAAAATCATTACATTTATCGCTCTGCTCAGAATCTAAAAGGGAATCGTCCATATTATACTATCTACCTATTTTAGTAATATCTCATATATCTGTCACTATAAAAGCGATCAATCAACTACCGGTTTAGATACACAAAATATTTCATATGATGTAATTTGTTTTTATGTTTTCTGTATTTTTCCATAAGCTTATTTTAACTTTTAAAAGGTATAAACCTCATGATAAAAACTTTTCTCAGATGAAATCTTTTACATCTTAGTTAAAATAAGCTTAAAGTTCAGTTGCGTCCGGTCTCATCCAGTAATACGCCGAAAAAAGAATTTATTTAAATAAATTATAATACCATTTAGATTTTTTTTGTTATTATTTACACATAAAAATATAAAGATTTCTAAATTTCTAAAAATTTGTTTAATTTTATCAAATACTTTTTAATCAACTGAGAAAATCTTAAAAGTTATTTCAACTGTCAATAAAACTAGTTTATAAGTTGATTTGACAATTAACTAACTAGGTAAGTTAAACAAATTAACTTTTTAACTACTTAATGACCGCCTCGTGTATTGTTTACTTTTTTTTTAAATAAATCTGTAAGTATTTGAAAAAAGCTTTGGGTATTGTGTCGAACTCCATCCATGACAAATAATTGTATTATAAAGTAAGAGATGCTTTAGAATTTGACCATGAGTGGGCCACAGCTGACATGAGTTATTAGGAGCTACTGTATTATAAGTGTTCTGTAATAATCACATTCTTAAGTGATATTTCATTTTGCTATCAGTTACGATTGCCGAGCTTCGTAAGTTCATAGCTTATGCACTAAAAACTGGCAAAGTATTAATTCAAATAAGCCTTAAAAAGTTCAGAAATATGCACTAAAAGTCTAAAACTATGTATTAAAAATATGAGGGTAAAAAATAAGAAAAAATCATATATATCTTATAAGCAATTTTTGGAATAGCAAGAAATATCCATTCATATTTTTAAAAGCTATATTTTAAATCATTTTACGTTGTGACAAGTACTACCAATACTAATACACATACAAGTTAATATTTAAATAAAAAAAACACGAAGGTTTCTGTGCAGAGTATTTCACCGTAAAATTGTAAAAAAGCTTCAAGTGTTAACAAATTATGAACTATAATAAATTTCTTACACATTGCAGATAACTTGCGATTGTTTACTATTTCAAGGTATTTCAAGGTATTTTTAATTTTAAAATTGAACAATGATAGTAATAACAATAACAACAACAGCGTGTATTTTTTGTAAAAGTGTGTAATCTTAATGATACGAAAATAATTTACACAAAAATTTGCTTTTTACTGTATGAAATTTACATGACTTGACGGTTTCCAGCTCTGATATTATAATATAATTTCAGCTAATATATAAATGGTAATATTGTGATTAAAATGTTCAATTGAGCATGGTCTCCTGACTCCTGATTAAAAATTATAGCACGCTACTCGATATTTTTCCTTTACAAGGAAAATCTATGAATCGTACCTAATTATTATGTTCTTGTTAATAATAGTCACCATTGACAACGTAGTAAAACGTCTATTTTTCAAAATCGGTTAGAAAAATAAAATATCTATAACCAACCCAAAAATATTTTTAATTGTGTCAAAATCAACAAAATCACAAACGTATAGGTACCTAAGCAATCCGGGATATTTTGGGAAGGAAAACAGAAACCATGTCAACAATCACCACAGACATTCATTACGTAATTTGTTATATTGTTTGTTATAAATAAATCCAATTTACTAAATTAAATTACGTTATGGTTTAAACCAGTGAATCTCGGCCTGTGATACGTGAGGAGGAGTGAGATTTATATACATGTATTATGCGTTATGACGAAAATACCTTATACCTTTCATAGGTATTATTTTACACACGACACACCTAAATTTATTATTTTACTACACTTTCACTATGTTTCATATGGCAAATCTTATTAAATACACGATACCGTAATAAGACATTTTTATATCACTTGAATAACATTTTATCGTATTTATTTTTCAGATAAAAATGTATCTATAACACATATTATGTCGTACTTTATTTTACTTATACAATAAACTGATAGTTTAATAGCGAACACTCATTAAGTCATTTATTAAAAAAAAAAAAAAAAGCTTTGATGGAACTTATATATACTCGCCATTTCAACAATTAACAACATTACAATATCCTTACATAATTACATCTTTATGTTTGCTAATAAATTGACTATAAACATTATCAAATATAGTAGTATCACTAGAACCTATAGGTATATTATAATCTATATATTTGTTGAAACCCAAAATTAAACAAATAATGTTTAAACTATAAATAATTATAATACTTTACGAGCACAATATTATAATGTACTTTTTTATTTTATGTATTACCATTATACAAATCAACAATTTAATAACGTTAATAATAATTTATAATAGTAATGCAATACAAATTGTATCGATTATGTCGTTTATTAATTTAGTAATCTTGTAGATTTGGCAATAAAATCAACAAAATTGTATTGTATTACATTGTATTATAATATTATATTAACGTACCTATAATATTTACTATTATACGCAGTCACGTATATGCCTATTATATAGGTAAAAAATATTCACATTAAATCGCTTCTGGCATTGTGACTTTAAAAGCACTATAGCTAAATTGATACAATATGAAAGACTTATGTCACGACAGAAAGATGGAAACGCGTATCGTATGGTTGAATAAACGGAATTCAGTTAGTATTTCCGTCATTTCAATTGAAAGATATTTTACCCTATTCACATTCACATTATAAACAGATATTCTAATTTTATAAGTAGAATACAAACATAATATGATAGGTAAAAGGGCCGTTTCTGCCTGTAATTTCATTGTACAGCAATATTTTATGACGTACGCATTTTTAATTTAAACACAATCTAATAATTACGTCTTTTTTGTCGTAATATTAAAAAAAAAATAAAATAATTTTATTATTTTTTTCATAATATATCTTATTTAAATTATTTAATTCTATACTTAGTAAGTTATCAATAATGCCAATAACTTAGATTTTCACGTGTATATATTATATAAATAATAAAAAAAAAAAATTTTAATTTTAAATGACTACTTGTATTAAATAACATCAAATTAAAATTAAAATATAAATATATACATTTTAGTACCATAACAATTGTTATAAACTTATTAAGTATTATACTTTTTTTTGTAAATAATTGTATTTTAATGCTGATTTATTATGTTCATTTGAAATAATATTAGCGATTTAAATATTAATAGTTAATAGTATTTTATTAAAGAGTTTTGAGTAAACATAGTATAGCTTATATCATATCCATAGAACGAGGAGAATAAAAAAAAACGATACTTCTTTAACGTTTTACGAGGACACTCATCCCAGATTTATATGTCAACAAATGGCGAGGTTTGATTTGAGTACCTACTCATTGTATGGTCACAACATAATATTATAACATATTATAATATTATGTGTAATCTATGAAAGTCCGACCAACCATCAGCATAAAAAGGCACACTTAGTACATTATCTCACCACATCAACAACTACCTTTAAACTACCTACTGTAATATTGTTTATATATAAGTTTTAATTACAACCAATGATCCCAAAATCGTGCAAATCTTAAGAAAAATAAATGACCTGCCCGACATGTTTTTTTATAAAAATTAATTATAAAATAACTAAAAATTTAAAAACTACCATAATTTTTTGTTTCTATATCTATATAAAGGTTTGGGTTTTTAGATAATTAATTATAAAGTTAATAACATATAGGTACATTATAGTGTCGAATTGTATTTGAAATAATTGAGTGCTCTTTATTTTTATATTAAATTCTACTTTATTTTTGGTAAATATTTCTTCAGACGAACAAAGATAAACCTGATAGTATTATGATGTGTACTTGATGTAAAAAAAAACCTAAATTAATGCTATTTTTAAGGACCCGTTGCAGTTGTTCAATGAGCAACGTAGAAAAAAATCCAACTTTTCTGGTCAAAATTCTACAACACGAGATCTAATTTAAAGATGAAAGTCAGTCGTATAATCTCATTTTGAATTCTTCTGAATAAAGTAAACTCAACTTAGAGTATTCGTTGGAATTTACGTCTTTTAGGACAGTCCAATGTTATACATTCATTTCTCGTAAATAAAACTACATACGAAAAATAATATGAAGAAATCCATACGATAACACTCGATAAATGAATATCATGTTATAAACTGTTATTGAAAATATAAAAGCGACAGGCTTGGGACAGAGACTCGTGCTTTTACGCTATTAGAAAATTGAAATATTTTCTATCCGATATATTATTTTTTTTTTGATAAAGATGACGAATTTCACAATTTGACGTCGTTTACCACTTGACAACTGACAAGACAGTGAACTCAAGATCTATGTGAATGAAAAACTCAAAAACCAGCGGACAAAAGATCAAAATGTCTCTTTTCGGTTGTGGTAAACATCTTTTTAGAAACGAAACGGCAAAATAAGCAGCTGCTGCTCCACCAATGTACATATATACCTATAATATGTACCTATATTATATGATATTAAAATTAAAATTACCTCTATTATTTATCTTAATAATTATTATTGTTTTCCGGTGAGAAGCCCCATGAAAAATGAACTAACAATGTTTTTGTTACGCACCAAATATCAACAAAATACCTCATGCAACGTTAAATAATATGACAGAAACGCATTGGGTACTACGTAATTAATTATTGGCATTTCATGTGTGCTAAGGTGGTGAAGAAACTTGCAATGCTTAAATATATCATAATTATTTATTATTATGAAAAATTGTATATCAAATCGGAAGTTTATAATTTTCACTAGAAAAAAAATACTGCAGAATATCGTTGTAATAAACTTAACCTATAAGCAGGGGTTAAGTGGGAAAAAATTCCAAGGGGACTAATGTCTCCATATGGTTTTAAGCGTTCTATATAACATTTTATGTATAATGTCTAATATATAAAATCCTAATTTGTTAAAGGGGACGCTTTTTAACCGCAGTCAGAGGTAGGGGGGCAGAGTCCTCCTGCGCCCCCCCCCC
>WHPZ01575179.1:0-10412 GCA_016617965.1 Macrosiphum rosae | reverse complement strand
TGTGGAGAATCCATCCACCATAACATTATGTAGTTGCTTCCCATAACAATGAATATTTCCAATAATATGTTATAGAAGACGAAGTCATCGTAATTTGTCAGAAAATGTAATACAATTGCATTACAAATAATGTTCTGTAGAATAATTATTACCTAAGAGAATTAACAGCCAAGTTTTTAAAAGCAATTCGTATTCTTACCTTCTGCAGTTGATCCATACGCTAATGTCGGTATCATTAATAGTGATACCGACAGTGTTATCCATAATACATTAATTGTTTTGATCATCATTAAAACCTGTAATAAATAACAAATAGTATTAAAAAAAAAAAATTTTACGTTTTATAATATCCGTGCAATAATTACACTGAACGAAATGAGTTTAATGTAGTTAAACTAATAATGCATTGCATTGAAACTAAATGATCGTCTGATATTAATAGGTAGGTAACCAAAATTACCTATTTATAGCGATTTTCGCTGACAATACACGTGAATACGTTTTATATTGTGTTAGTTAGTATTTAGCGTGACATCGGGCGCATCTGATAGTGTGCCAGTTGTGCAAAATAATTTAACTAGAATTAGCGCATTTATTAAAAAATGTCCCATTTAAAACCACACAAAGTATTATAGAAATATCGAAGAGTCGACGAAGACTTACCCAACACGCTGTAGTGGAGGGTATACTGCGGTATACGCCGTATACCTTCTGGTTGTTTCTAATTAACTCCGTATACCTTTTGATTAAGGTCCTATTCCCTCTGTTGTAGTGAAATCACCAAATAATATAAAGATAAAAGTCATACATATATAAGGTTTGTTTTTCATATTTATACATTTGGTAGGATCATCTGCAGACAGCCCAGGAGAATAAGATATACAAAAAATATAATTTAAACGATTGTATTGCAAATTCTTTACATAGCATACGTCATACTCCTCATCCCGTTCATCGCAACTATCACTAATATTTACAAACTGCAACAAATAAATGTTAAGTACTATAGTATAATTTTTATTGGAATATAACATGAGTACTTACATGCCAATATTCTGGCGTCCGATGATCATAATATTTCAAGGCAAAAATTTTTTCTTTTTACATAAGAACCTTCTCCTGACAATTACAAACACAACAAAAGAAGAATTATCGAAATCGGTCCAGCCGTTCACGCGTGATGCGATGACCAAGGGAAATAGGGATCCATTTTTATATATAGAGATATATTTTATAGGGATTATTTTTCCCGTGGCTTTTTTTTCCGCGGATTTTTTTCTTGGCTTTTTTCCGTGGCTTTTTTTTCCTACATTCGTAACTAACCACTACGGACGTTAATGCATTTTTATAATCCCATATCTTAAGTAGGTATATACAATTTACCAAGAGTTATTCTTTTGAAGCTTTTTAGAAACCATATATTGTGCTGGTTGAAGAGCTTCAATCTAAAAACATTTAAATAAGTTAATATTCAATGGTGGGAATGTTAAATAATAAAGAAATAAGTTAATATAATAATATTATAGAAATGCATCATAATTTATAAAATAACATATAGTATCATTTATTTTTATTATTTTTGAGTCATTGAATTGATGTTGGTCATCAAACAACTTTTTAAGGTCATACAAATAAACTAACATTAAATATGTAGTATCCTACCTAGTGAAGTTATCTAGAACGGCCTGTTTTAAACAATCCTTTTTTAAAAGTGCAACATATGATTGCATACGAAGAACTTTCACAACCTACAGTTTATAAAATGTTAACATATTAATATATTATATAGTATTCTACAAGGAATATCTCTAATCCAAAAGAGTTGAATAATTAACATTTGAAAGTACCTACCTACTCGTTTGATAATGATTACATTTCTTAAATAATATATTATGAGGCGTTTGAAAACCAAGACGTATATTTAGGCAACTAGGTAGACATTTGAAATATAACTTTATTATAATTATTACAATAATTAATAATTAATTTTATACACCTACCTATTGTAATAAGTGTTTAAAAATAACACAAATATTTTTTGATGGGTAATTCTATAGTTCACTGCTATTGAAAATAAAAATAGTCTCATTGTGATTAAAGTAAGATTAGAAAATAGGTGTTTAAATTATATGTTCTATATAATAGATTTTAAAACTTATTAATAATATATATAATTTTCTAAATGTTCAATTTCTGATTTTTGGAAAATGGGCTCAATAGAAATATGTATAGTATTTACATGTATATTTTTATTCAACAAACCAAGAGGTAAATAGAAACAAAATTTGATAAAAATGATTTTTTTTCTTATTAATGTGTATCTATCATATAGGAACAATAAGATAATAATCCTTGATTATTTGAAAACCGCACTAGTTGACAATCGATAATGTGAATTAAAAATATTGATAACATGAAAACTTGATTGTGGGAATGTTGAGCCAAAACACTGATTTTGTTTCTATTTAAATCAACGTTTCTATTCACCCGGTTTTAAGGTATCGCAAAATACGGGCAATTATAATGTGTATTGAATTTGGACCGTTACAAGACTTTGTATCAAAATGTGGAACTTCATAAATTTTTTATGATTTTATAACCTTTCTCAAAAGCTTTTTGCAATTCCTCTGTGTTTAATTTTTTGCTTCTCGGTTCACTATACATAGAGGGCTCCACACGCTTGCTGTTTATAGTATTAGATTATAAATTAATATAATATAGTACAATAATATTACTGTTGGTTATAATATAATATAACTTAATATTGGTAAATTTTTCGGTAGCCATAAGACATATACTTACATGTCAGATATCTCTGTATGCAGTAGAGATAAACCTTTTTTTTTAAATGAATGTCTGTAAAACAGATGTATTATGTATTATTTACTAGTCTTCTCAATTTGAAGGGTGTTCTAAATTTTTAGATTTACCAAAGCATACAAGGACACATACCGGTGAATGGCCGTATGAAATATGTGATATCTATGATCAGTTGGTATGTTAAATTGTTAATTTAAATCTAATTTAATCTAACTTAATTTAACATTAATCCAAAATAGTTAAATAATTAACATTTAAAAGTACTCGTTTGATAATGATTACATTTCTTAAATAATGTATGAGGTGTTTGAAAGCCAAGACATTTATTTAAGCATTAAGCAACCAGGTAAACATTTGAAATATAACTTTATTTTTATTACTACAATAATTAATAATTAATTTTATACACCTACCTATTGTAATAAGTGTTTAAAAATAACCCACATATTTATTTAGATAGGTAATTCTATAGTACACTGCCATTGAAAATAAAATTAGTCTTATTGTGATTAAAGTAAGATTAGAAAATAGGTATTTAAATTATATGTTCTATATAATAGATTTTACAACCTTGTTAGTAATTTGTGGTATCGGTATTTTTTATTGACATACTATCCATCAGCTACATAAAATATTATTTATAAAATTTAAAATACATTATTTAATTTTATACAAACAAATTTAAATACATGCACTTTTTATAGGAATAAATTAAATTTCTGGGATAATTAATAATTGAAAATGGCTTAAGGTTTATAATTCATAACTTGTCAAAATTCATAAAAACTTATAAGAATTTACAGGTTAGGTTAGGTTTAAAACCTTGTATATTGAAAATAATTAAAACAAACCATATTCAGTATTTTGATTAAAAATCGCTCCCTATGATATTTACCTCGGTATTATTTATTTGATTTTTAAATTAAAATAAAAAATGAAAAATTACTATTAAAATCTATTAGGTACCTATCAAAGAAAGTTTATGGTACCTAACACATGAATACATTTAAGACAAGCTAATTTATTTTAATACCTACTTAAAAGTTGTTAGTCATAGAGAAACAATAAATAATGCGATAATAAGTAAAAATTATAAACAATATAATGAAAAGATATAGCTTCGATTTATCAATAAGTATGTTACAAATCAATTATTCTGTTAAACCTATGTGTCATACTGAAGCTTAAAATGTGTATCGAGTTTTGCATAAATAACATTGCTATTATAATAAATTAATTGTTATACACTAAGAGTCAGTTTGAAACAATAATATATCATATTATTATCATGTACATATAGATACCTGATATGAAATGCAAATTTATTAAGACCCAAAATACTAACTTATATTTAATTTGTGTTGTTTGTTCACTTTTAACTATGGTATAGGTACCTACTGGCTACTATTGTAGTTTAATATGAGTCAATAGAAAACTATGTATTTACTTGGACAAGAGTACTTGGAGATACAACGGTTAATTTACAACTGAGAAATCGACAGATCTCATTTTTATGTATGCAAGTACTACATACACGTATAACCAATGTAATGTATCATGGGTTTCGTGATTTATAATTTGACGGTATGTTTTTGATCCTAGAGTTCAAAATTGACAAGTCTGTACACTAAAAGAACCTCTAGCAAGACATAGCGTTCTGTAAGTTCTGAGTGTTTTCAAATGTATGTATGAGTGGAACCACTGCTATGGCATGTAAGTGTTCCACGTATAGTGAATAATAATTATGAAAATAAGTCATAAATAAGCATCGTCTAAGTATTGCAACCCGTTACAAACAATATTTGTATGTATACAAGTAGTACCTATATTACATGAAGTAAAGTGGACAAATACAAAGAGTAAAAATACATTAAAATATTAGATGATTATGATGATGATAATATGATATTATATTATACAATTAAAAATGAAATATCAAATAGGTACTTTAAGTGTCTATAAAATTAATTTGTACTAAAATATTTCAATAGCATTATTAAATGTTTGTTAATTGTGATCATATTATATTGGTATCACACATATTGTAACAGGACTAAAGACAATTTTAAGTGAGCCAAAAAAATTATTATTTTTTAAATTTAATTAACATGGGCAGTATCCACTTAAGTCAACACAACGTTCATTTTTTCCGCTAAAATGAAGAAAAACACTAATTAAAAAATGGTAATATTCATCAAACAAAATCTAAATCGAATTATTTCTCTATGACTAGCCGTATTGTAGAAAAAAATTCTCTAGGTACCTACTTAATACTTCCCACTTACAAATTACCTAACAAAAATAAACATTGTTTGTATACATTATTCACGTTCAGAGATATGTTGTATTTTTATTTTTTCACGAAGTTTTAGATCGGTCAATAAGATCAGTGTTTTCCAACTGTTCCACTGAACCCGAAGGTTCCGTGAGAATTTGGTAAAATATAAAGTGGTTAATTGTATGTTTGATTTTAATTATGATTCAAACTTTGATTATCTTCTCTTCTCATTAGGACATTTCCTTATCTTATGATAAGATTTATGTTGTAGTATAATGAAAAAAAAAAAATGGAAGTTCTGCAAAACATTCTAGTTTCTGCAAATGTACCGCGAGTAAAAGAAGTTGGGAAACACTGAATTAGATGATAAAAACATTAATAATTTTTTTTTAAGATTACAAGTACCGATATGACAAATTATATAGGCTATAATATAGATTTGCAATTTTGAATAGTATAAACAAAATGCTTTTTTGCAACTACAAAATAATTTTTCTCATTTTATACATTAAATAATATATATATTATATGTATTATTATATGATATATCAGATTATAATACATTTAGATTTATAATTGACACTTAACGATTTGAGTTTGAAATGGCACTTGAACTTATTTTTTTTCAATAATTGGATTGCGTTAACAGCTATTGTTAAAATCAATTATTAAACCAATATTGTGAACTACCAATTTCGGTTGAATAAAAATCTTCAGTGCAATACCTAATAAAAATAAAATAATTTAAATAATATATTAATATAAGCTGGGAGGGGCAGGAGGGGCTATGGAAGGCTATAGACCCGGGCCGCAAGTTGAAAGGGGCCTACACAATTTACTCTCGTTATCCAGAAGAAAGTCTATAAGATGAATTGAAACAATTCATTGATATGGTTAAAGTCAAGGAAGATAATAAATTAATAAAAAAAACTTAACATGTTACAAATGATTGTTGAAGAAAATCTTTAGAGCGTTTTCCCACATATTTATGTGGCGTTCCGAATTTTTTTAGGTATACCAGTTATTAACACACTACACTTCAGTATTATTCTCCAAATTAATAATATTATATTTTTATATAATAACAATATTATATATAATTTCCACTTTGACCGCTTTGCATTTTATCAAATATATCATTTCATCGGCTTTATTTGGGCATCGTTCATAACCGTACACTTTAAAAAAAAGGTCGTCGTTCAAAACCGCACACTTATATACCTTAACCCCGCATATTTTCCTCAAATCAAATAGTTCAATCACGCACATATTGATATATATATCAATAACGTATACATTTATCTAAAATAACATTATCGTTTAGTAGGTAGCGCACACCAGTTAATCATATTTAATCATGAATCATGATCAAAAGAAATCATAAAAATAAAACTTTACGACGAACGGCGCGGTGTAGCTCTGGTTACTAATAATAGTATTGATATAAACGTATATAACTTGAGATAAACATCTATTTTAAGACTAGTAGATAATAACAAATGTTTTTTACGTAGTTTTTATCTATATTTTTATACATTTTTTTTTTTTTTTTGGTCGAGTTAAAACCTCAAATCCTCCCACTGTGCGGCGCGGAAAGTTACCATAGTCCACTTAGACATGAATTTTATGTTCCGCATCCTACAATATTTCATTCGGTAAAAATATGAATTTTAAATAATAAATATATTTTGAGTTATTATTAATTAATTTTTTTTTTTAGATAGATGTGTTAGAACATCAACAGATATATTACTGAAATCAAATTGAATATCAATACAATTTTATTTATTGGGTAAAAAAGCTTGACAGTTTTATACAAATTAATGGACATTTGGGTATCTAATACTTGCTTATTCATTTCTAACACAAAAATAAATTTATAAATTTAAAATAATCAGTCAGAGAAAAACTTAATTTAAATAGAATTGCATACTTCGTTTGACGGCTCATTAAAGTTTATAATGCCTATATAATATAATAATTGTTTGGTATAAATTCAGTTTAGTTATCATGCGATTTTTTCGATATTTCCCCCCCCCCAAATGTGTGTTTTAAAGCACTGAATACAAAAGCTAGTCTAATTATGGTTTTTGGTGTAACTCTACAATAAATTATCGTAGATACATTCAATTTTTACTGGTTATTTATATTACAGAATATTCTATACACGAACATTTTCAAAATATTTTTAATTGTTTTGAACTGTTTACGGACATTTACAGTTTTCAATATTTTTAGTTTTTATTTTCTATGAATGTCAATAAAGTTATATTTGTATGGTAAAATAAATTGAAAATTAAATACAAGGCTCTTAACATATTGTTACAATGATATTTGAAAAATATTAAAAATCTATAGATACAATTTTTTTTATAAGCATTTTAAGTTCGAATTTTGACAAAATGTGTAAAAATCACGAAAATGTGCAAATTATTTCGAGTTACAAATTCCTAAAAATTTGTATTGATCTTAAAATGTAATACAAAATTTCTTATAAGTAGGGCTGGGATTTTGATGGCAAAAAAATCTCAAAAAATGCAAAAAGTTATTCGGTCGGCTTTGATCCTATTTAAATTTAATTATAATATATTGAATTATTTTTAATTAGTACTAAATTATTTTTTTAATAACTATAAAATATGTTTAATTTTTAACTGCCAATCAAATGTGTGTGATTTTGAACCATCGACCTTTCAAATTTCCCTTTTTAAACTGCAATAGAATAAATGTGTGCGGTATTGAACGGTTACGACGACCGCCGCTGGTTTATTTAATAACGTTTTCTCGACAAGCGATTGTTATTATATTATCATCATCATTGTAATAATAAAATATAATATATCAATACAATATATTATAATATAATTATATTATTATACGCACTACATACATAATATTATAATATATACGTGATATCTCTTCGAACGCCATTGTTTGTAATTATCAATAATGTTTAATAATATTACATATTTTGTTAATTATTATTTATAATGGTACACCTATTATAATATTGTGGTGTATACATGAAGATACGGGTACCTGTAAACCTATATAATATGCAGTCAATAACCTATGTAAATAGTGGTATACCACGTCTGAATATAATATTAATATTAAAACGACGTTATACCTATGTGATTTAGAACATAATTTAAGAGTAGGTATATTTATTTTGAAAACTTAAGGGGTAAATATTATTATATACCAATTTATTGTAATATGTTACAGTTGTATACAATTATAGGTAATACACGTTTAGTTCCTTATTTTATTTGAAATATTGCCTTTAATACCATCACAACTATATGATTTCTCTTCCAGGTACAAAATATATGTTAGTATTATGAACACACTACACAGACGGTAAAATAATCGTTATCTACTGCCTGTTGGTATATTGAACACCAATACGCTAATTAAAAATAGTAATAATATATAAAAAAAAAAAACAAAAATAATATTTTAAAAAATGTAATCACATGTTTGTACTATATAAAATATTAATATTTATACTTGTACATAGCCACATACCTAAGTATAATACATATGTGAAATATGTACACGGTGCTCTTAAATATTTTGGGTCAAAGACGCCCACCCTTGAGTAAATCTGAACTTTTAAGCATATTAAAATTATTTATGTACTGTATAATAATTAATAATAATATTTTTATAATTTATACCATAATATTATGACACTTATTATACATGCATACTTATCATAAAATCATTTTTCTGCATTAGCTTACATATATGTAGATGTAACTTGGATATGAAATAAAATATAGGCCTCCAATTTTCCCCAAATACCTTCTCATCGGTCTACTCATACAGTATTATACCATTATTATTGTTTAAAAATGTTGATGAGGTGTCAGTAAAGAATTTTATGAATAACAAAAACAAATTTAAAAACATCATTATTATTGTAGAAGCTATACATTTATAATACATAAACATGATTACTGTGTAAAAGAAAATAAGCATTTAGAAAAAAATATAGAATAAGAAACAAAATATGTAAAAACTCATGATACGTCAACATGACAATATATTGAACACAAATATTAGATTAAAAAAAAAATTGTATAGCTATCATTACAGCACCAGAAAGGGAACTTAAAACATAAAAAAAATTATATTTATATAAGATCATTAACATTAACAGAAACACAACAGTAAATTTAGTTTAGACCGAACTTTCAGTTTCAGTTCCATCATTTTAATTTTTCCTATATAATAATATTATGTAAACTTTAATTTTACTACCATTGCCTCTTTCAGATTGTCCAATAATAAAAAAATATATATATATATATATATGTATATAAATTTCCAATTATATTTAAACTTTTCATCTTTCAACTTTCAACTTTCAACTTTCAAGCTTTATAAATACCTACCAGTAGGATATATTTGCCGATCCTAGGACCGCCACCGCCACCTCCGCTACTCCCTACTGTTCAAAATAATGAAAGTAGGCACACTGAGATACATGGTCTCAAAATAAGAGAGCGTTTGTACCAAAGCAGTTGCTTGTGCTAGAGAGTTAATTTTTTCATATACTCGCAGAGCACATTCCTCGCTATAATTCAAGACTTCGTTTCGGAACTGATAACACAAATAATGAACATAGTAAAAGCGCAAGTTTGAGTAACGATCTCGGTCCCATACAGTGGGTTCTTTTGTTGGTTTAAGTTGTCAAACTATATATTCAATTGCGTGTAGCGGAAACAAATTGTAATCTTGGCCTTTGGTGATTTCCGGGTGTAGTAAATTGATTTTACAATACAAGCGATTGATATGTTTTGTAATTGTGCTCTTGCCCACTGCATTTATTCCATCAATTGCAATGACCGGATATTTCGCAAATTGATTCAATTGGCTAAAATATAAGTTTTGTTCATAAGCCAAATCAACAGATGGTGTGTTTGATATACAATAATTTCCGTAGCGGCGACTATTTTGTTTGTATTTAAATCGTTTCCACTTGAGATCTGTTTTTATGATTTTCATCTTCATCTCTCGGGAAAGATGTTTTCTATCATAGTCTATACCTATTGGTCTCAGATGCCGTCAATAGTTCATTTGTATTTTTATTTATGTTATAGGCATCAATCAATGGAGGCACAACCGATGGTAATAATGATAATGATTTCGAAGCTTCTGTAATTTAATATAGTGATATAAAAAAATTCCAGTTCTCTGAGACGTACATTGTAATAAATTTAAAAGTTAAAACTCACCAGTGTCCATAATGGAAGTGTATCAAAACCTGTTGAATGTAGAACGATCTTTTGTGTATGCCACTGAG